>JAIMZG010001317.1:0-24298 GCA_020466075.1 Colletotrichum coccodes
TTCACAACTCAAGCCTTCCACCTACTGTTTCTGACCAGCAATTATGCACGATAATTGCTATATGAATTTGATGATCACTTCAAACCCACCTGGATGCCAACCAACAATACCCAAAAAAACTAGATGATGTCCTTCCATCTCACTTACCTCAGCCTCCTTGTGCCCGCTTCTGCTTCCGTCCTGCTTGTTTTCAGTGTCACCAACCGCGCTAATTCAAGCGCCTGTCTTGATGCCTTTTCTGGTCGTTGCCGTGCTGGTTGGTGCCGGAGGTTTGCAGGGTGTCAGCCGACAGCGTGGCAGCCAGCAATATTAGGCATATTGGTATATTGCCTCCGTAGGGGGCTGTATCATCGTTGACGTCCTTTCAGAAGACCTTCCTGCCGCCTGTACTGTCTGCCGCCTCTACGCCTGAGCGGTGTGATAGCAGTACAGTCGAGCCCCACGAGCCTTCGGCCATCGAGAGGGTCCATTACGCGAACAATCCCACATCATCTTAGTCATGATGGAGCATTATCTCTAAGCGCCAGCTCACGATCAAAGTTCCATTAATAATCGCTGTTCTCAAAAAGGAATGTGACGCCACGTATGATGCTGGAGGGTGGTGGTGTTCAGCTTATCGTGTTAATCGTGTTGGATTGAGGAGTGGGGCTCCAGCGGAACTTATCGAATACTGAAAAGTATGGGTGGGACACACCTTGTGAAAAGGCTACTTACATTGGCTACGCACATTGGTTTACAGTGGGACAATAATCAAGGGCGCTGAGTGAGCTGTTAGGATCTGTATGCGGAATTCCGTCCCTTTCCATCGCAATTGACGGGGGTTTAGTTTCGAATGAGAATGACAGTGAGTAAGGGAAAATTATAAATACTCCGACCTGACAAAACATCTATTGCATCGATCGTAAATTATTCTCACGATTATTCATTCAATTCAACACTAGTTCGCAACGTCAACCTCCACCATCCTTCGTCCTTGCCATGAAGTCTCACTTGCTCGCCTTGTCCCTTGCTGTTGCATTGGGTACAGCTGCTCCGGTGCGTTTCCAAGTTTTTACGATATATACAGAACAGCCTTTAGAGAATTTACCAGACCTATAACTAATACGTATATACTTCTAGCTTTCTGCAGCTAAAGCTGTAACTGTAGGAGGAGGAATCATTAGCGGTGTCGAGCCTCCCCCATGGAAGAGAGACGACGCCGAGACCGACGGTGTCAGGCCTCCCCCATGGAAGCGGGACGACGCCGAGACCGACGGTGTCAAGCCTCCCCCATGGAGACTGGCATAAAGATTGAAGGGCAACATCTTTGAATTGTTCATAGTGTGAGGAAGTCAAGGTCAAATAATCTGGTAGTTTTGGGGCCCGCCGGTATCCCACCAGACGTTTGGACTACCAAAGTCCGCTGTCACCTACCAATGACGCCCTTCGCTGCGATGCTATGGACGTCATAGCTCTAAATGTTCAGGAGGTTCGGATAATCGTCAACAGGGATATAAGTATATAGTACAAAGCGGCTAAAGTCACATGATGTAAAAAGTCGTACTTTACTACAAAGCTTCATATTTAACCCCTCATTTACATTCCATTGACTTCCCTCTACCGACGTTTCTCCCGTCACTAAACATTCGAGATCCCTCCCCCGTTAGCTTGATAATTTGATAGTCAAGGGGAATAGAGTGCTCGCAGAAAACCTCAGAAGCAGTCGCTTGGAGGACGAACACAGCAGTCGAAAATGGCTTAGCCACGGAGGCCGTGGGCATCAGCTCACCAGTTTCAAAAGACGATTACGACATCATACTCATCGGAGCTGGTTTCGCTGGTCTGACACCTGCAAGGGACTTGGATGACCGAGCATCGACATTAGTGCTAGAGGCTTGAGTTCGGCTTGAGGGTAGAACATGGGTCGCGAAAGTTGACGGCGAAAAGCTCGAAATGGGCGGTCAATATGTTCATTAGCACATTGAGTCTGCCACAATGGCTCTGTATACTATTGCTCATGTCTTATGGCCACAGCCCCCACGAGAAAATGACTTGTGCCCCAGTGACCTCGGGTGTCAAGTTGGGCGCGAGCTCCCCGCAAAGACAATGCGATTTGGGGTTTTAATGAACCCCGCGGACATTGATTTAAATTCTGAAATATAGTAGGCCGGCAGAATTGACTTCGACATGTCGAGTCTTATTCACCAAGTGCCTATCTCTAGATTAGGAGGCCCAGAGCATGACCTCCTTGACGGCTCCCGCAAGGCCGGTGATACTCAGGGGTTACTCAATGACCCTGATATCCGGGTAGTGCTCGTGTAACGCTTCCTTCACAACTTCCAAACAGTCTTGCTTGCGAAATTGCTCCAAGCCGAGCTACCCATGTCGATGATAAATTTCCCGCAGCATTTCTACCATGTTGTCGTGATTTGGGCCAATTTCGATGTAGGCCGCTAGGATAGACCGCGGGTTGATTGGGATGGATTGCAATTCACGGAGCTGGTCCTTGAGCATCTCGAAAGAATTGCCCACAGCCCAGGGAGGGTCGTTGGCTCGCCAGTCTGCTTCATTGTCCGGGACATAGTCTTAAGCGTCGTCCTCGATTTGCTTGCGAGTGGGGGTTTTTTTTTCGTCCGGACATTCAGGCCAGTGTATGATGCCAAGATTGATGTCAAATAGAAATATGGGGTTACTCTCGTCGCCCATCGCGAGGCCGATGACGTGGGAGACGTCGTTGCAAATATCGACGCCTTCCGAGACCATCTTCAAGACCTCGCCGGTCGCATTGACACGCTCGATTAAGCTGCCGTTGAACTGCCAGTCGGCGAAGAAGCAATGGGCGGCACCATGGGTCTCTTCGTTACCATCGATAGGCCTGCGGATGTATGGCAGCTGCTGGAGAAGACATACTCCTTCGTCGGTCCTTCCGAGCTCTCGCAGGGTGTCTGTAGTAATACTGTAATAGCAGGCCAGCCTCATTCCGGCGGCTCAATTACAGCTGCCTCTGAAGGTACGTCTGATTGAGGGATTTGTAGTAGCTGCCGACCCCCGCGATGTACTCCTCGCGTGAATAGCTCATGTCATAAAGCTCGGGCATTTTGGTTGAAGTCGTCGGAAATACGAAAGAGATGGCGGAGCCTGGTAAAGACAAGATGCAAGCTAGAAAGGGAAAATCTAACGTTGCTAACGTCTCTATACTTGAGTAGAAGGGGCAATTCCAAGAGTAGGATGATATAGGTAGCATGACTGAAAAAAGGATATCCGAATTATTTCAGAAGTATAATTGATTGTGATCACTCGTGATCCGGAGTGTCAATTCATATTCCAAGTTGTTTCTTGCGCAGTGGTGGCAAGGAAGCTAGCTGATGTAAACGCTTCATTATTAGTATTAGCTCAGGAAGCTTTCTCGGAGCCATGGGAAGGAGAACTCAATCGGTTCCCTATCTCCTGTGGCCAAGGCTCTTGCTCTACTGCCCTCATCATCTTGGCATTGCTGGCGTGGGCAAACTGATGTGGTTTCCCAGTGTCCTTCTGTTAAGTCGGTACGAATATGATATTCCGAGGCTTTTGAATTTCCCTTGGATTTAGGTGATGATTTCTGCCAATACTCCTCTCTGCCTTGATTGCGTAGACTGGCATACCGGCTAACAAGACACGGTATGGCCGGGCTTGCTGACCGACGGGCTCGCCATTGTTAAATACTCATCTACGGCCAATGCTCTGATCTGCCGAGCCAGATGTGGCGTCCTCGGAGTCTTCATCCCTTGTCTGCTGTCTCTGGTTACTCCCTGTTTGTTTTAGCCGTCGCCTGCAAGCTACCTCCTTCCAGGTTACGTTATTGTTCAAGTTCCCTCACGGACCCTGCTGATTCACAGTAACGGTGTGCAGATTGACCTTCTTCTCTCGGGGCTAGACTGCAACGACATCTCCATGATGGTTTAGACTTTTACTCCAACAGCTGTATACTGACTAGCTACAATATTAATGGATGCAACATCACTATCATGAATAGGGGCATTAGTACTTGGCTCGTAGAGACAGTTGAGAAGATGTTGACAGAGCTCGAGTAGTTAAAGGATGAGCGAGCGAAAGAAGGGTTTCGATCCAAGGTAATTGTGTCTGAAACTTATCAACAAACCTAAATTTGGCTTCCGGCCGTAATGCCCTCGACGTAGGTTCTTGCCCTTTTAATGAGTCTCTAATCACGTGACTGACTTGACGATCTTCGATTCCGACGTCCTGCTGTTGCGCCGTCAATCATAGTCGTCGCCTGTCGAACCTCTCCCTTACGAGTTTCCCCGGCAGCGTCAAAATCTAGTCATTTACGGTTTCACAAACGCTCCATGCAACATCTGCCCAACTCGTGACTAGAGTCTGAGACCTGCTAGGAATCAAAGCTTCTGGAACAGCGGTCGAAGCTTCAAGGTTTCTGGAAGGGCTTGCAAGCTGGATAGCTGCCGCTCGGATCAGCGCCCATCCACAGCTTAGATGCACAAGCCATCAACAAGAGTCGCTCACCTTGCAAGAGGCAAAAATGTCGCGCGCCGGAGATGCGGAGTGGTGGCATTGACCATGAGTGCGTCTATGGATCAGTCTGCCAAGCTTTGGCTCGACAAGGTTGCACCTAGGTCGCCTACAGTCATGGGAATGCATCGGAACATCGATATGCCGCGAATTCACACATCGGCCGCTTAGCCCAACAGGCGTTGCACATTGTTACACGCGGCCCGCGAGTCAGTCATGATACAATCCACCCTCAGACTGACATGACATGTACGACGGGCGCGGCACGGCGAGCGGTCGAGAATATCTTAACCATCGGCAGTTTCTTTTAAAAAGTAGTCTATTGTTCTGCGAGTCAGACTGCTATTCGACGAGGCCGCCGGGGGGGTTACTTTCTGTCTGGATCGTCGGCGCAGGTTGGGTTGGTAGAGTCATTGGTCCGTCAGGTAAGCGAGTTTGTTTCGCTTCGCCGCCGTCTAAATAAATCTTCTGCCTGCTCCTCAAAGTTCACGTTCCAGGCCTCGGCGCCGGCCAGCTAGAGCGACTCGTCCGTGATTGCCGGCTAGATGGTCGTGCAACAGCCTCCGGGCGCAACCATCTCCAGACGCTTATCTCTGCCGTGTCTTGCCAATCACGTTGGATATGCCTCCCCCGTGCATAAGACCCGGCTTTCGAGTGCGGGCGTCGGGTCTCACAAGGTTGGAAGAACCGGCTACATCCCCGCGACTTGTTCCCCGTCACACTGAATAGACTTTGCTCCGCCAGCCAGCAGTTGCTGGGAAACGTTGCTCTGTCCGGCCCAGGCGGCATCGTCCTGTACTTCGGAGCAGAGCGCATCGGCGCCGCAATGCTCCTAGAGTAGTCGCTTATAAACCAAGAGCTCTGCTCTACTCTATTGGGCGGGTTTCTCCTCCCGCAATTGAGTTCGCAAATCTCGACATCGCAAACCACATACCCTCTGCATACTCACCTTAGCATCACATCAACAAACAGCATCCTCTCGTCTGCTAAATGATTATGCCGTGCCTCGCTCCACCCCGAACCCGACATTCACCAGTCAACCCCGATGCAAGATGTCTCACAAGGAGGGGGCGGCCCCCCCGCCAAAAGGCGTAGTACCGAACCTGGAACATCCGACAGATGTTCTGCATACGATCAATCTCGTGTCGCAAATATTGTCAATCACGCTTGTCAGCGTGTTTATGCTGTTGCGCCTGTACGCGAAGACCTACATTTCACCCCCTTTCCATAGGGATGATTGTAAGCCCACCCTCCTACTCCTCGGGTCGAACGACATGGATATTAACTTCTCAAGGGACGTCCATTGTGGCATGGGTAAGCGCATCACTGGGGTGATTGGTCGATTTGGTTGCGAGGAGCTGATGTATGAACAGATGCTATCTATCGGCTATGCCTCCACGGCGCTCGTGAGTAAGTAAAACCTCGACAGCCCAAGCCTTCTTTTACTGACAGTCTGCCTGCAAGTGTACCACTACGGCGGAGGTTTCCACGTCTATGAAATCTCCAAAGAGGACTTTGTTGGGTTTAACAAGGTGACTAGCCCATCTTCCGACGAGACGAGCTCCTAGTTAACTTCCTTTTCGGGGTTGTACGCCGACACCCTCGTGTATGGCCCTAACTCTTTCTTCACGAAACTCGCTCTGCTCCTCATCGTGCTTCGCGTCTTCAGAATGCACAAGAAGACGGTGTTTGGGACATACGCTGCCATTGCCTTCATGGCTTGCTACTATCTGCCCGTCTTCTTCCTGAAGATGTTCGTATGCCGACCGATAGCAGGATACTGGGATCCAACAATCAAGGCAACGTGCTTCAACCAGCGTGCTATATTCGTTGCCGACACCGCCGTCAGCGCCGTCACCGACGTGGCAGTCTTGTTCTTGCCCATCCCCGTCGCCATGACGCTCAGGATGTCGTGGACCAGGCGTCTCAAAGTCATTGCCATGCTCAGCGCGGGAGGCATCGCCACGGCAGCAAGCATTGTCCGCATGGTTTTGGTGGTCCGGCTGCAGAATTCCGAGGACGCGCCGGTGGACTTTATACGCTTCAATCTCCTCGGGTACGTGTCACACCCGCTCCGGGGTTGCCTGCTCACCATCACCTTCGGGGCTGACCGCAACTCCAGTACAGCCGAAATAAGCATAGGCATGATCTGCGCGTGTCTTCCCGCCGTTAACATCATCCTGACGCACGGCTTCGACTGCTCGCCAGACTCGAGCCGAAACACCGGCGGCAGTAGCAGTATCTTTGGCCCCGTCGAGCTGAAGTTTCTCACCTTTAGAGGAAGCAAATTCCGAACTCAGCACCTGACGGCCTTGACAGCAGTCGAAGTCGATCCAGTGGCCGTGGAAACGCAGGTTCAAACCAGGCAAGAGACGGGGGACTGCATTTTCCCCATCGAGCGACTTAGCCGACTCCCTTCAGCTGTGCATAGGGGTGCGGAGAGCGGAGGTGTGCAAGACGTGTGGTACTCCAAAGTGGTTTCGTCACCTTTTTCGGAGCCCGGCTCCCCGGATTGGGCCAGGAAGGGTTCAGAGGCCACAATTTAAGCTGCAGAGCGTCATACTGCCGTAGATTAATTTAGATATTGACACATCTCCGTCGTTTCACTTTGGCCTGGTGCAGCCAGTAACAATAAATGATGCTGCTGAGTCCTAAACTGCTAAATTCAGGTGTCACCTCAGCCGACTTTACAAACTCGTTGCTTCCCTCGCACATAACCAACCCTTTGTCGCTATAACTGCAAATGATTCCTTGTGACAGTTTTGAGGATGACAGGAATAGCTTTCTACGACTCTACGTTGGGGAGCTGGGAAGAATATAAGGTGTCTTCTAGCTGATGGATGGATGTAAGCTTGTAGGAGGTTGGGCATTCTCCAAGGACGCTTTGGTGAGACGTTGGCTTTTCCAAGCGGAAAATACTTGGTGATTTTAATCCATAATGCTGCGTAGCAGCCACACTTACGGGCTTCATGCAAGCTCCCTTTGACAAGACTGCGGGGCTGGTTCCGCTGCCATCAACCAGTTGTTTTCAGATTTCGTATCTCTGGACTTATATAGAGTCCTCTCCACGAGTCCGGTTGTCTACGAGAGCTTATCTACCGTGATGCGGGTCACGAAGCCCCATTGTTATTGCTGCGCACAGATTCGTCCCAGCCAGGACGATGCCCCATTGCTCTCTGATCATGGCAATCTCCAACTGACGCGGTACATGGTGGGCCTGTGTACGACTCAGTCGAAAGCTTGTTCAGATCGTCACGAAATTAAGGACCCATCCGTTCCGGGCCAGGGTTACTCCAGTGTGGCATTCAAGTAGTTTAGCTGGGATATTGAATCGTCCCTACCCGGTCTGACTGATGCAGGCTCGTCCCGCTCGTAGGGGTTCGTTCTGGCACGCTAACCTTGCGAACCCGAGAGTTCATCCCACGTGCCTTTCTCAAGGCTAGCTGACTGGCCAGCACCATCGACGACTGGTCTTAGTACGGCCTATGGTCCGACAAGATAGGAAATCCACGGATCGTGCCTGACGGGCCTCCATGATGAGGGCATTGCTGCACAGCTGCTGCAGCCCCTCAACATTGAAGAACCTCTGCCCTCGCACTCTTGGCTGACGTCGAACCTGACCTACATGATCAACGTTCTTGTAGGCGCATATATGCCCATTTCCCGCGCAATGGATCGTGTATTTTCGGAGCTGGATCGCTTACATCGAATCCCGAATCAAGACAAGCTTAAAGCTTTTCTTGCTAATCTCCCTCTGCTCACAACACTGAACGTCTTGAAAGGGCTCGGGCTCGCTGTAAGTGGCCATGACCGGCCAGGAGCGGCGCCTTCACGACCTTGGAGAGGGCATTTGACTTACGATGCTAGGTCGTTGGGTACATCATCTTGGTCAGGATAATCTACAACCTATATTTTCATCCTCTTCGCAACTACCCGGGCCCGAGGCTATGGGCAATCTCTCGGGTTCCGTGGCACTACACAAACCTCAAAGGACGCATCACCTGGCAAATCCGCGAGCTCCACGACGAGTACGGTCCCGTCGTGCGCATCGCTCCCGACGAGCTGTCGTACACCACATCGACGGCGTGGAAGAAGATATACGGCCAGCGCAAGCCCGAGTTCCCAAAAGCCCTCGACGGGCGCGGCATCGCGCCGCCGAGCATCGGCGGGCGCAAGAGCTTGATGACGGAAACACAAGACCAGCATTTGCGACTACGAAGAGCCATCAACCCGGCGTTCTCGGAGAAGGCGCTGAGGGAACAGGAGCACTATCTCCAGAGCCACTCGAACAACCTCATCAGGATTCTGAGGGAAAAGTCCAAGCAGGGCCCTGTAGACATGACAACTTGGTACAACCTGGTTGCGTTTGATATCGTCTCCGGTACGTCAGCTTTGGTACTTCCCGGGTTTACACACCGACGCAAGCTGACCACCCCGACCAAGATTTGGCGTTCGGCGAGCCAGCTGGCTTCTTGGACAACGCAGACCAACCCTGGATCCAAGTGATTCTTCAGAGAGCGAAAGCAATCGTGTGGTTCCAGCTCGCCGTATGGTACGGTTTCTTCCCGTTGCTGAACCTGCTCACCCCCAGATACGTGACCGAGTCGCGCAAGAACCATATCGCCCTGACGGAGGCAAAGCTCGAGAGGCGCATGAAGGCCGAGAACCCGGGCAAGGACTTCATGTCATTCATCCTCGAGAACGAGAACGAGGCGGTCGAGAAGCTATCCAAGGTCGAACTGGTCATGCTGGCGAGCAACTTCATCGTTGCCGGGAGCGGCACGTCGGCGGGCGGCATGTCGGGCCTCACCTACCTCCTGCTCCGAAACCCCGACAAGCTGGAGAGGCTCAAGGAGGAGGTCCGCGGGAAGTTCCAGACGGCCGACGACATCTCCATGCAGGGCACGGCTCAGTGCAAGTATCTCAACGCGTGTCTGGACGAGGGGATGCGCATGTACCCGCCTACCCCCGGCTCGCTTCCGCGGTTCGTACCCGGCCAAGGCGAGATGATTGACGGCAAGTGGGTCAAGGGCGGCATGGCCGTTGCCGTCAACCAGCTCTCGGCCGGGACGTCGGAGCTCAACTTCAAACGCGCCCGGGAGTTCCATCCCGAGCGGTGGCTGGACCTGCCCCCGGACTCGGAGTTCGCCAGCGACGACAAAGCAGCCACCCAGCCATTCTCCATGGGGCAGAGGGTCTGCATCGGGAGAGCGTACGTACCCCAGCCCCCACGTGTGTTGAGAGTTCACTAACCGGTTGGGCGCGCAGCATGGCGTATGCGAGATGCGTTTGACGATGGCCAAGATTATGTGGCATTTCGATCTCGTGCTCACCGAGCCCGAGCTGGATTGGTGGAACAAGCAGGGGACCTATTTGGTGTGGGAAAAGATCCCGTTGATGATACAGCTCCGACCCCGGTGTACGTAGTCAGTGTGCGAGGCGATCAGATAGACAAGTCCTCGTGTACAGCTCAGCTTCACGGTACTTTTCCAGAGTAACCAAAGACTCAGAAATATTAAAATAAACGATTAGTCGACCATTCGAGACCAGCACGTCATAGTGTAGACAACACGGCCAAGGTTGGTGGGGGCAAAGGATCACAACTTCCTAGCTCCACTCCAAGTGGTCGCGTTGTGTTTGCCCGGCTGGTATGTTTGCCTTGATAAGCGAGTTGGTGAAAGTGACGGGAAACAAACGGGCTTCCCTAAAAGATTGTTTCACAAACATGATGTCACGAGGTACTGGGCACATAATGCTTGAGGTTCGACACTGCGGGGCTGCAGCAATCAAGGCAGTACTATCTCATCCGCTGACCAGATTATCGAACGTCAACGGTCTGATAAGCGATTCCTGGCATTGTTCTCTGTCACTATCTCGGGTCTTTTGGGGGCGGAGTTGTGAGCCATATACACGTGTAATGGTTCTTGGCCCTGCCGAGTCAGGGGGTCCAACGGCAGCCACAGCGTAGTATCGTATATGCGGAGACGGCGCCAGCACGTGGCCTACAAGCTCGTCAGGCATGTGCCGGCGTATCTACCCCTGTTTATTCTGCTTCGTGAACCGGCGCTTGCGTTGACGGCCGCGGGGTTGAAAGCTTGGTTGATAGCCCAAGCCGGATTCGAGAAACAAACAGCCGCGACTCAGTCCGGCGTAACATTGGCGACACTAGTGGAGCCCCGAAACCCACACTTGGGGCATCAAACTACTAATGCTCCCCTCGTGCTATCTGCCCTCTTGCAGGGAGGGGACTCGGTCCCGTTGCTTCGTGTCCAGGGATGAGGGTATCGCGACCAATCAGAGACAACCCGACTGGGCGCGACTAACACGTGCTCTGGACGTACACTACGAGTGGTCATAACCCACGGTCGAGATGGAACTCATCTGTCCAGCGGTTTGCGCACTCATCGTTTATACCGTCTTTAAAACGTGGCCGGTATGCGATGCACTTCTGACAAAGACAGTGACAGTGGCGCATGCCTGCAACTTCAGACGCGAATCGGACTCTTGACAGCACGCGCTCACTGACCGCCGTAAGCATGGCGCACACCACGGAGTCGGGGCCGAAAGATGAGGTCTCCATGCAGGTCCTGTCGCTTGGCATGACAAGAACAGGTCAGGAGTAGTTCTTTTCGCATTCTTCTCTCTTCCTCCACGACTCACACGTGCCGAAACTAGGCTCCGCCTCCATCACCCAGGCCCTCACCATTCTCGGGTACAAGAATGTGCACCACGGCATCCAGGCCATCAGCAACCCCAAAGACTGGGAGGTTTTCTCGCGCGCGTGCGACGCCTTCTTCCCCGCCCTACCGACGTACAACGGGAAGCCGTTCGGACGGCCGGACTGGGACAAGGTCTTTGGGCGGTGCGAAGGCGTCACCGACATGGGTTCGTTCTTTGCGCTCCCGCTCATGGACGCGTACCCCGACGCCAAGGTGATCCTGGTAGAGCGAGACGTCGAGAGCTGGTACGCCAGCATGGAGGAGGCCATCTTCGGCACGACGTGGGGCTGGCGCGCCGACCTCATCATCGACGTCTTCGGCCGCATGATGGGCCTGAATGGGGGTCTGACGATCCGCAAGATAATGCTGGGCTACTACGAGGCGCGCGACGTGGGCGAGATGCGCGCCAAGGCGAGAGAGAGGTACCGCCGCCACTACGCCGAGGTCCGCGCCGCCGTCTCCGAGGACCGTCTGCTGGAGTACGACGTGAAGACGGGATGGGAGCCCCTGTGCGCGTTCCTCGGCAAGCCTGTGCCGGACGTTCCGTTCCCGCAGGCCAACAAGAGGAGGGAGCACGTCGCGAGGGTGAGAGCCAAGCAGGACATGTTTCTCAGGGCCATGGGGAGGAAGGCGCTCCGCGTGATGTTGCCGTGGGTTCTGGGCTCGGGGGCGCTGGCTCTCGGGGTCTGGGCTTGGAAGAGCCCGGCACGCATAGTTGCGCTCCGCGCCGACGCCAGAGCCTGGGTCGATCTGATCAGGTCGACCTGGAAGTAGAGCCAGATGTTTCCCTATTGATGTTTAACAATTCATTGCGAGCCTCAAGACCAGCATCGTTTTCGTACATGGAGAATTTGGAGTCAAACATTGGTTGCGGGCCAGCTACTAACCCTAGGTGATGATGCGAATCTCGACTCCGGGTGCGACATCTGAATTTCTGTCGGCTCTTTTGAAGAAAGAGTTGACTGCCCGTCAACAATGGTGTCGATTTCGACTTTCCAGCATCGGAGGATGCATTGGCGAACACGAGGTCTCGGGTACATTCGAGCCTTGGATGCAGCCTTTGACGGGTTGCGTGTCGCAGACTCGCAGTCTCCGGAGCAGCTCGGAGGTAGGTCAGGTTCCACCCGTTGCATGTATTGTATCACAGGCAAGAAGTCTTCGGTCCGCGGCCAGAGAACTAATCCACGGCGGTCAAGAGGGCATCCTCTCCGGCTGACACACGAGTTGAGCGGCAGTGGGATGGCGAGCGCCATTCTGCCCGCCAAGTCGAGGAACGGAGGGATTGGATGCCTGCCATATTCGGGCCCCACTTACACAGGCAGCAGCGGCGCGGAGAAGCCCCGGGCCGCTCTTGTCATCCGGAAGCGTGGTGCTGAGTGTGTCAACCGCCAACTACTAATAGACTCGTCAACCTCGCCTTTCGACGGCTTTTTATTTACTTTATCAAACAGTCTGTTCCCGTCGAAGAGAACTTGGGCATCTTTTCATCAAGTTCACAAACTGCTCCGTCACAAACTCCGGTCTTCACCCTGTCAGCCCAGCAATGTCCGACCAAACACCAGACCAAGAACCCTCAAAACCGCCATCGCAGTTCTCGGCCTCCCTCTTCGCCAGGCTGCCGGCCGAGATCAAACTCGAGATTCTATCTCACTGCGCGCAAAACGACCTCGTCTGCCTCTCCCTGGCATCGCATCTCTTCCGCACGCTCACGCTGCCCCTGATCCCGGCAAAGCCCTCCCTGCTGTCGTACGACCAGACTTGGTCGCCGGGCATATTCTCATGTGCTTGCGGCTCCAACAAAGTTTCCGGGGTGGCATACGATACCTACGCCCATCGCAAGGGTCGACACAACTTCATTGTCAAGCGTGAAGACTTTAGCTCGAATGTGAACCGCCCCTGCTTGAAATGGTCGCGGTATTGGGTCTACCCACCCCAGCATGCAATCTGTCGGCGTCCTTGGTGCAGGCACTGCATGTGCATCTCGTGCCCCCTGTACGCGAGGCTCCGTGGGTGGATGGGGGAAGACTTGAAATACTGCTCCAAGTGCTGCAAGTTTACCAGACGGTCACGAAGAAAATCGGACCGGGGAAGATGTGAGTACCGGCCCTTCGGTGACGTGGGTTACGAGGAACCAGCTAAGACTCGGCCGTCAGGTTTGCATGGTCGCCCAAAAGTGCGCAAGACGCCCAACAACCACTGGACGGCGAAGAAGGGCCAGTCGTACGGATACCGCTGGTGGCGGCGATGGGGAACGCACGGGGCCGATAGCTGGGGGACAGGGGTGACGATGACGGGAAGAGGGACGCGTCGAACCCAATGAGACTGAGGAACGCTAGGGTCGTGTAGGGAGGTGACGGCGAGTTCAGAATATCGAAACATGGTGTTGCTGGATGAAACCAGCTCGAACCGGTTCATCAAGTCAGAGGTTCGTGTTGGGCCTCTGGAAGATCGTCTAGGCAATCTCAAGGTGCTGGCTAGACCTGATATTGCCTCCTGTGTAAGGGACACCGTGCCTGGAGGACGGCGTTGTGCCAGTCCTATCTGGTTATTGACCTGATGTCGTCAGCACCGTCGCCGAAGTGCTGCTTCATTTCTTTCATCTTTTTCTTGCTCCCCCCCCCCCACCCCCCTTCTCTCTTTTTTTGTTTTTTCCATTCTTTTCTCCCATAATTATAGTGTCAGGCAAAACGCCTGCGGCACGTGAGAAACCATTCTACTTGTTTATTGTACGAACTCGGGCTCGCCTCGGACCAAGATTCCCCGGCGGCGATCATTCCGCGTAAAGCCTAGAAACCCCGGATCGACTGCGCGGAGTGCCCCGGGATGGCTATTGGTTCTTCAAAGTCGCTAGAGCAATGATACTTTGCTACGGCACAGCAACCCCGCCCCGCTCGTTCGCCGTGGTGTCCTGGCTTCGGACCGCGTCTTCGCCCTCGCGTCTTCCAACGCAGACACGGGCAGATACGTGACGATGCTTTGCGAGGTATGCGTAGGCGCGATCCACCACCGCAAGGGTTGGGTGCGCAACGACCGCGATGCCGCCGACCCGCACGTTCTGCTGGCGCACCACGAATCGGTTGCGAGCCTCGAGCGTCGGCCGCCGACGCCTGTGAAGTGTGCTACCCGTTCTGGTGTCAGATCGGAGAAGACAACCAGACCGAGATGAAAAGGTTCGACCCCGAGTGGAATTCCCGCCACGGCACCAGCAAAATCCGAGAATGCCGGGTCAGGCACTGGACGACTTTGCCGGCCTGGTCACCCTTTGTGCCATCGTCAACCTCGGCCAAGAAGAGGATATCAAACCCGCCGGCATGGACCTGCTGGTGTCCCTGACGTTCGAATCGGACTTCCGGGACGAGATCTCGACGCTGAAGGGCGTGTCCGGCACGTACGTGGTCTTGCGAGGGCCCGGTTAGTTTCCGCCGCGTGTTCGCTGCCACGACCGCGAGCCTCATCTGACATGCAGCCGAAACAGGCCGGGACACGGGGAAGATGACGCCTTTTTCGAGCAGCAACACCGCCTCGGACGAATCGTGGAGCAAAGCCACGGCGTGGATCCAGAGATGCCGTTCCGGCCACCGGGCCTGCAACGTCGAGGCGAACGGCGAGCCGTGGCGTCCCACGCGGCTGCTGGACCTGGCCGCCCCCGGCTCCGACCCGGACACATTTCGCATCGTGGCCACATCGAAACTCGCACTCGGCCGCGACGAGCGGTACACGACGCTGAGTCACTGCTGGGGTTCCGCGCGGTTCCTCCAGCTGAAAAAGTCCACGTACGACAAGTTCGCAAGGGGCGTCGACCTGGGCGAGCTGCCAAAGACTTTCCGAGAGGCCGTCCAAGTCACCCGGAAACTCGGCGTCCGCTTCCTTTGGATCGACTCCCTCTGCATCCTGCAAGACCGAGACGACCTCTCCGACTGGCTGCTCGAGGCGGCACAGATGCACAAAGTGTACTCGCATTCTTACTGCAACATATCCGCCGCGGGGGCGCGCGACAGCTCCAAAGGCCTCTTCTTCGACAGGGACCCGCGGCTGAGCCACACGGCGGACGTGGCCATGTGCGTCGAGGGGCTCGGGCTCGGGGCGGACTACGTGGACTGCAGCGTCGTGGACTTGGGGTTCTGGGGCCACGGCATCGGCCAGTGTCCCCTCAACACGCGCGGGTGGGTCCTGCAGGAACGCCTGCTCTCGCCCCGGGTTCTGCATTTTGCCAGAGGCCAGCTTTTCTGGGAATGCAGGGAGCACGCCGCCGCCGAGTGCTATCCCGAATCGCTTCCCGAGGCGTTGCGCGACGGCGTCCCCGCCAAGTTCAAGAGGCTCGACCCGATATCGCAGGGGACAGACGTGGCGTCCCGAGAGAGGGCTGCCGACGATCCCATGTTTTATTACCGGGTCTGGAACTCGATTGTCCAGTCGTACTCCGACACCCGGCTGACCAAGAGCTCGGATAAGCTGATTGCTTTGTCGGGCGTCGCTAAGCATTTCGCGACCCGGATCGACGATACCTACGTGGTCGGCATGTGGCGCAAGTACTTGGCAAGCAGCCTGCTCTGGAAGGTCGATGGCGGCGTCCAGATCGATGGCTCGCCCTCCGCACGACCGGCACCTTACCGAGCCCCGTCTTTCTCGTGGGCCTCGGTGGACGGCAGGGTCACCGCCGCCGCTCCGACCGAGGCGAGCCTGCTCATCGAGGTGGTCGACGTCCGTCTGGAGTACGTGTCAGGCGACACCACTGGTCTCGTCAACGGCGGCTACATCGAGCTGAGGGGCCAGGTGAGACCGTTCGAGATGGTTGTCAAGTACGTCCTCGAGCTCCAGCAACTGTTCCTGAGGGTCGACGGGCTGGTCGTCAAAGACAGCCTGAAACAAGACTGGGAAAACGGTCCCCTTGTGCACCTGGACGTGGGCCAGAAGAGCTTCGCTGCCGAGAACGGCGCGGGCGCGCTCTACTACATGCCCACGCAAGAACAAAAAAAGCCCGGCGATTACGTGTCATATCTGTTGTTGCTGGCCTCGGACGACAGCAGGAAGACATTCAGGAGGATCGGGGTCGCAGTCACGGCCGAGGCCACAGAGATTGAGGCCCTGAACGGGACGGCTCTGGACGGCGCTCGTGGGCCGACGACGCATCGCGAGGGAAATCGGGAGTTTCGAACAATCAGAATCCTATGAGACGTCGCCTAGCTCTGGGTCGTGGCGATTAGCATGGGTGCTTGTTTCCTAGGTTAATATTTCTTGAATGAATAAGCCCTCATTCGAGAAGGTTGTCAAAGAGTCTAACAGGGTTGACTGTAGACAATTGACAATTCGATGGCTTATAAGAGGTCAATTGTAAGTGACATGGTACCGTGCACTTCATATTCATACGAGTTGAATCGTGGACGGCATGACACCATGTAACACACTCCTTGATGCGGTTTCTAGCGGGCTGACACTCTATAACCGGCGCGCGTTGTCGTCGGGACGCAATAGCGCTGGAGCTTCTCAAGGCTCACTGTCGAATGTAACTGCGGACAACTCCCCCGCTGCTCGAGTTCCCCGGTTCCCCAAGACTGCTTAGGTCAGTGAGATGGGACTGTGTGTGGGATTTTGCATCTCGAGGTGGGTCTCTGAGCAACAAACCCGGCCTGCAGCTGGCGAACATGACCGCCTGCAGTGGGACAAGTTGCTATCAAAGACGACTCCGATCGACCAAGCAAGCGTCACGTACGCAACCGTGTCGACTCGCGAGGAAATCTTGGAAACCCCTGGTTAGATCCCGGCCGACCCCGAGTAAGCGAGGTCCGGACGCAGGCCGTGGTGCGCAACCGCCTGGCAACGGTCACTAACTCGCTGGTTCACCTCACTAACTCGCTGGTTCACCGACCGGCTCGCGCTGTGCAGGCGAAAATGGCATTGGAGCATACGGCAAACGCAGGCCATGAACTGTCTCGAGGGAGCAATGTCAGACCGTGGTTTGTGGTACCGAAACCAGGGTACACGAGATGCCCGTCGGCTGCGGCAACGTTTTGACAAGCTGGTACGGGTGCAGTTGGCTGAGGGCCGAAATGACAATCGTATAGTTGGCGAAGAGAAAAAAACCAAAAGTATAGGATCCCGAAGAATGGGTTTGCCAATCGCGGTGAGGATTTGAGCCTCACGCGGGGGTCGAACCCGCAACCTTGAGATTAAGAGTCTCACGCTCTACCGATTGAGCTAGCAAGGCGGGTCTTTAATTGTTGTTCATCTGTCAGAATTTGTTGACCTGAGTACGACGTATGACTCCAAGCTCAGACTCAATCGCGCAAGGGATACCGCTGCTTTCTTTTGCAACATCAGTCGCGACCAATCAACCAGCATTATCCGTTCGATTAGCAAGAGCATAAAGCCCGATTATTTTTTACCTCGGTCATGACGTCGAAGCCATTGGCGTCGCCTTCGTAACCAGTGCAGTGTGCATGGAGGGGTCTTATTCTCCCGTCACGGCGGGTCCAATGCAATCAGACGCCGCCCTGCTCGACGTAAGTAATCCTATTCAAGGGGGGGGCACTATCCGGATCCTAGACGCGAGATGGCACTCATTTCGTACAAAAAGCAAGGCATTTGATGCCAGAATCTCGAAACAAGAGCAGATGTCACGTTGCCCATAGCCCAACAAGACCCAACCATGTGTGCGTCTGCCAACATCAGTCATCAACTTGATATGAGGCCGTGGGTGTGCTCTTGTGCTGGAGAAAAAATGTAGATCTGCCGAGACCGAGGTATTTTGCAGAAAAGGCGTCCGAGAGCAGTGCCACGGCTCACTCTGGGTAACTTCTCCAGCCCCTCAGGCACAGGCCGCCTGGCCCTGGTCCGGTTCTGGATATCATCTTTCTCTCAGCACACTGTCTTGCATGTTTTTCTGAACCCTCAATTGCCAATCCAGAGTGTTCGTAACAAGGTCTCGCTGGGGTTCGTCTCGGGTCTTTTTCCAACTCAAGCGGCTGCACTGCATGAGACCGTCAACTACGTTACATGAACCTCGTGGTATCCGACAGTGATCATGAGCAGATTCAAGTCCCGACGACAGTCAACGGGACTCTTCGTACTGGTGAAGCATTGGCTGAGCCTGGACGAGGAATGGCCGAGCAAAACACCATGCAACTCGTGTCAACCAGGTGACATGTGCAGTGCTGGCTCTTCCACCATTTGATGAGCCACTATAATCTATCATCCTTCATTGCGGAACTGCGAGTTCCAGTCATACAGAGTTTCATCTTCGAAGCTGATACAGACAGACGCACCAAGGGAATGGAGAAAGGTATTGTGTTTCATTCGACATGCTGTCCTCAAGCTTTCGCAGCTTCGGCAGCCGTAACACAAAAGCGAGTAGTCTACAAACACAAACTTGACGCCGACAAGTGACAGATGCGTTTTTCCGCCCCTCTAGCCCTTGCACCAGCAATCACACCTGTTATCGGGAGTGGCCATTGAAAGCGAGTTTCCAGTATAGCACTATTTGATACGTTAGAGTTGCAGTCAAGGAAAAGATTTCAGCACATACCGTAGCCTCGCAACGAGACAGGCAAGTATTGTGGTCCTCGGCATTACAGTTGGTATCCCACTATTGCCTTGTCAGTTGATGATCCGAGCCTGGTGCTGGTTTCCGAGGCGAGCACGTACGTCCGAGGGAGTGCTCTTGAAGCAGTGAATGTCCCTGATTGCCGCAGCTGCCGACGGTATCTGCAGCGCCGCAACGAGCCAGGCAATAGTGCTATACCGCATGGTGAAATTGTATTCGGCAGGTTTATTCGAAAAAGGCTGCGTGAACATGGAAGAAATATTCAGTCAACAGGACCAAATTAGTGCCTATAAGTACTCGTGAGGTCGACTCCAAGCCACGGGGTGGCTGGCCGGGGCAATGACTCGCTTTTACCTTTTGACGATGTAATTATCAGTACCGCCCTGTTTAGTTGGAACGAGCCACGGCCGGAGACATTCCAAGCATTGGCTTTAGCGGAGGACAGTCCCGATGTATACTAATAGTGTATATCTCAACTTCTGGATTGGGAGCTACGGATACGCAGTGCCCCGTTGTCACCGACTTCGCAGTCTCTTGCTTCGATGGTATAGATGAAGTGAGGCCTACTCGAACCGGAAACTTCGCCCGGATTGTCTGGTTTCCCGCCATGCAATTGATAGACAACGCTTCGTAACGCGGAAGACGCAGTAACTGTGCAAGCCCGCACCAGCCTATAATTCCGCAGGTTCAACTGGCTATTTCAACAACAATCACAGAGAAACTGGCTCACCGGTAGAGCCAAGTAAAGTTTAATATAGCAGACTTCATTTCGGATCAACGACGCCTCCTGGCGGGATCGTCCAGCACGCCCGAAACCGTCTGAGCGCTTCAGATGTCTGACCCACGCACTCCCGGCGTCGAAGAAGCGCTGGAGCACGACTAACGGTGCAAAGGAGCCTATACAATGTGGTACCTACACAATATGGTATACGTTTTCGTAAGGTCTTCTACGCCGGGCGCCCCGCGTGGAGAACCGCAAAGTTTGCTTAGACCGGCTGCTCGAGGTTCCTTGTGTAACCCTTTGTGGCCTTTAAAAAGACAGCGATGCATGTGCTCAGCGCCAGTTCGAAGTCCATAACGGCTCCGAGGTCGGCAATGACTATGACGCCCGCATTCCGGACCCATCTCCCACAACCCGGCCGGGCATATTGCTGCCCTTGCCAAGATTAAGCTACAAAAGGGGGATTAGCCCTCGCCAGCTGAGATCCAGTCATTCCCATGAACGATGTGACCGAATGGACGCCTCCTTCAAGACGAGAGCATTCGAAATGTTAGATGTTGTCACGTAACCTGCTGGAGTCAGCACGTAGAATTCCGTCTGTCAGGTGCCTTTTCAGGTGACTGAGCTTCTCATGCCTTGCTGCAAGCTTTAATTCGTGACAGGTGTCAGTTGGAAGATTACCGACGAGTCGACCCTAACCTCTCATTCAACCCGACGGATTCCAGCATCAACCACAGCGCTTAATGATTGCACTCAGCAATGCATTGAACGATCTGGTACATTCAGGAAAGGTTCCGTAAAGGCTTTCCTACAGTCCGAGCTGGTCGGCCCATCGCATCCGTCATCACTGACGCCGGCTTCATGCTGTACCCGACTTGCAGAGCCGACTCACGGAGGTCTCCAGAGTTTCCGCCAACCCGGGTTCTCGAGACAGGCCAGCATCCAGAATACTAGTCTCTGCGTAGGCTCTTCTGTTGATGTGAGTACTCAAGAGGAGGTATAAGCTTTCTGTACACGTTGGCCTCCTTCAGAGTTGCGGATGTCTCTGTGACGGACCGTGGCCGTTATGCCCACAAATAGCCATCTCTCGTGATATTGTAATGGGGCGTGCATCTAAGTCTCCCATGCCTTAGCAGTGATTTTTGTTTTTTTAATTTTAGCTTTTGAGATCACTTAATCAGGACTCCTGTCGACACAAGACACTGCCCTGATCAAGCTCGGTCTAGCAGGGCCCGTCGGTTGTCGATGGAATCCAGTGTGTGTAGTCTTCCCAATCCTTTCAACGTAACTAAAGCTGAGCTGATGACCACTTCAGAGCTTACCACGATGCATACCAGAAGGGGCGAGCGAGGTAATGGTAAAGGAGGTACTGGGGTGAGAGGGGTAAAACGCAAAAACTATTACACAAGGCGAACACAGGTTTACATCTCTCAAGGGAAATTCTCACAACAGACCCGATCAGGCATGAATGAGGCTGTCCAGAGCACTACAATCAGTGCGCCATGAGAGATCAGCATGAAGCTCCTGATCGCCTGTTTCTCACAAACGACTGTAGGTCGAAGCAAACGGCGTTGGCCAATGTAAGAGATGAGTGATAAGTATGGCTGTTTGTCTGATTATCCCAAGTTGAAGAGGCTGTGTCACCACGTCTACAGTCGACAACGCAAGTATAGACAAGGTCGCCGGGCCGTATAGCTGTGTTGAAACAAAACATTTCAATCAATCAGAACTTTCTTCTACTATTCGAAACCATAGGGCTTTTTCATTTATAAAAAAGACAAGTTTGCTTGTAGGGAGGATGTTATGTAAGTCAATGATTTGCCGTCATGCACCTTTGTCGCGAAGGGGTTAACTTTGGCACAAAATCGAGGCATGTGGTGCAGCTATTCGGCACAAGATGGCACATTCTTCATCTTACGGAGACAATGCGATCCATAGACTACCAACGCCTACCTATAATTCTGTCGTTTCCTATATAGCATCGTCTTTTTTCTAGATTCTCGCCAGACCAGCCACGAGGAACCACAATGTCGGAACAGTAAGCCGTCAAATTCGCTGTGACTAAGTGCGGCGGTGGCTCGGCGATTCGTAGCTAACGTAAGCGGCGAATCAGCCACATCAATTGCTTACTGCTACCTCGCAACTGGCAATAACTTCCCTTCTTCCGACACACCCCAGAATTAGCAAGCAATACACTACAATAAGTTGTGTTAAGTGCCACGTGTCCTCTTTACGTATATATGTTAGAAACTACGATATCTAACCTTGTGAGGTTATTCCAACACATAACGAGTCCCCCGCTCGGGTCCCATCACCCTCCGCTCAGACCGGCCCAGTCCAACGCAGCAGGCGCCCAGTTCCAAGGGTGAATGGGAAATTCTGGATCTCTTTTCTGGTGTCGTGCTCTCGCCGTTTCATGACCTCAATCCGAACACCAAATGGCTCTGTTGCTTGTGTAGCCCAACGCCGCTTTTGTTCAGGACAAACTCAGGGCTGTTCAGGCCCAGCTCAGACTTGGCTCACCCAGCTCACCCCAAATCACTCTACTCAGGCTCGACTCAAGCTCAGCTCACCTCGCTTCACCCTGTTCAACCGACGCTCACCTTTTTGCTCACACTCACTTACCCCCCGCCGTTCATACTCAGCCACACAACGTCTGGCCAAGCCTTTTAAGGCCCACAACTGCTAGTCCCTTAATAGACCAAGGTTACAGCACTAGGACGTTCCAATTGATTACACTCATATCTAGGCTATTACTGTTAGAGAGAACGGGCATGAGGTGGCTCGTGGAAATCACCGTGAAAACGCGGTGGAAAAGGCCAGGAATTTGAGACCAATTGGCCCGCTTGATGAGGGCAGTTCGACCAATCAGAGACAAGTGTTTCAGTGGGATGTCTCCGAGAAGGCAACCACTGGAAAAGGGGGATTTCCCCGGGATGTCTTAGACACAACAGATACACAAACATACAATACAATCAATATACCCATACACTTCAACAATACTCCTCAAGTTCAGTCGTACTTCACTGATAATGGATCCTCTCACTCACTAAAACAGAGGTTTTCCTTCCAGGAAATAGAGCAGTCGTTTTTAACGTCTGTTTCATACTAGGTTACTCCAAACTGCAACGAGATGCTTCTGCAGTTATATCATTTACCAGGCCTGAAGCCGACACCGCTCTTGACCGTCCGTACCAGAAAGATATTTAGCCAAGTGAACAAGCTGAAAATGTCAAGTTAGACATAATATTCAAGCGATACAGCCGACGGGACTTGCCTGCTAAAACTGGAGCATCAATTTGAAACTGGTACATTCTTAAGCTTTGCGAATCCCTTAAGCTCAGGATATTAAGCTCTTCTTGACTTATGTGTTAACATGAGTATTTGAAGTCGAGTCGCGGTGCCGCTAATTGGAAATCCATGTACTTTCAAACGAGTAAACAAAAAAGACTTCTCACAGCACCATACAGCGACATGTTTCGACTGTACGCAACGGACCACGCCACACACGCCATTCCACATTCGATCGAGTGACATGAGTTCGCAAGGCTGATCAACTCACAGTCGTTGACTTCTCCTGTCCTCATGTTACGGTAGAGATGGTATGCTTGCCCTTCAACATCTGTTTCTCGCTCTTGAAGCAAAAGTCATCTAGCGGCAGGGCTATCACGCTTGGTTAGGCGCAAAATTACATGCAAGAGTCGGACTAGCGCAAGAGCCTTACCGGGTCGTTGCTGGAGACGAGGTGCAGCCCTTATGGGCATGTGAGGGAAGTTTGCGAACAGCCGACTCTTCGGTATCTCCCGCACTCGCCGATTGCGTGCTCCCACCAGTCGGTGAATTGCCTTCGGATCTTCGAAGGTGCGAAGTGGCGTACACGTCTAAGCGTTGGTTGTAGGTTGGGATCAGGGGGGCAGAGAGGCTCCCTCTTTTGCATGGTGGTCTGCTTCTTCGACCTCGCCATCCAACACCTCTGCCATTCCCGAGCGCCCCTTGCTTTGGGCTATTTTTCTACTGCCCCGGTCGAGTTCCTAGTCCCACCCGACGGCACCGGCTGTCGACTTGATGCCATCAGAGTAGAAGATGAGGTGCGTGTCAGGGAGGTGATCCTGCCACGCTCGGAAAGCCTGTGCTGCTTCGACCTTGGATCTGTATATCGTACGGTGTTGTTCCCGGTGTTGTTCCCATGGCCTGGGCCTCTGAGTAGGATCCTTGGGCGTGGGAAACCGGAGAGTAGGTACGCGGCGTGTCGTGTCGGAGCCTTGTACAGGAATGCTGCATTTGCCCTGCGTTTACGCCTCGGCGTGCACGACGCCTTTTATCCGACGCACCAGGAGATAGTCCTTGTCGACTGCCCGTAGATATGTGCAGAAGCTGAGACAGTTATTATCAAGCGCGATTTGCGCCGTCGGAATACCTGCATCTCGATATAGTGTCGGCGTTGGTGTTGCCCTCCGTGCTGGCAGAATCGCGCGGATGGCTCTTCTCATCTCAGTAAGATGCCTGTTTTGTCAGTGCCTACTTGTCTACTACGTAGTAGGTTTCGCCATAGTTGAGCATACCCCTGTTTTGCTCGTGCCGGGATACCATGCTTCACAGGCGTATTTGAATACGGGCAGAACGCAGGTCAAGACCGCCTTCCGCAAGGAGCTTACACGAGGGCCATATTGGTTGTTTGATAGGCTGCGTAAGTGCCGGACGACCTTGCTTGCTTGCGTAGCACGCTTTGCGACATGGTGTGTGAACCTCGGCTGGCGGTCGAACCACACACCGAGCCAGCGGACGGCGTAGGCTACGGCAGCCTGCAGGACGCAC
>JAIMZG010001319.1:0-13843 GCA_020466075.1 Colletotrichum coccodes
GAGATTCTGACCCGGGCCAGATCCCTCGCCAGCGAGACCCGCGCCGCCTCCGAGGCACCGGACTCGCCGTCGCCGCACCGCGTCGCCATCGACGTGGACGAGATCCTCAGCCAGATCAAGTCCCAACAGGGCTTCCTCGGCGCGCCCGCCACGCCGCGGGCCCGTTCGAGCGCACCGTCGCGGACATGGAGCACCTGCAAGGCGTGCTCCGCGAAATCATCGCCCAGCGCTCGCGGCCGCACCTCAGGCCGCTGCGGCTACGCGATCTGCCCAGCGAGATCCTGTCGGAGATCGTGGCGCACTGCGAGCGCGGGGCGCGAGCGGACCAGGACCTGGACGCCGCGGCGACGGCCTCCCCGCGCGCCGCCGAAGACCTCGCCACGATCCGCAATCTCCGCCTGACGTGCCGCGAGCTCGCTGACCTCGCGGCGCCGTACCTCGTGCGCTTCGCGGACGTGGACATGTCCCCGGCTTCCCTCGCGCGGTTGGACGCCGTGTCGCGCCACCCGACGATCAGCAAGGGCGTGCTCTGCGTCCGCGTGGGTCTGGCGTCGTACCCGGCGCGGCTCAAGACCTCCTTCGGGGACTTTGCGCGCCTCGCGCGCCGGGCCTTGTTCATCGAGGCGAGGCGGGGCAACCGCGCCGGCGGGCTTTGCGCCAAGGACCGGGGGCGGTACCGGGCGAGGGTGCAGGAGTGGATGCGCGACGCGGAACCGCCGTTGCTGGTGCGAGCCCACGCCGAGTACGTGCGGCGGTGTGGCGAGTACGAGGCTGTTCGCGCGGGGTTTGGGGAGGTCGTAGGCGAGGCAGTGGCGCGGATGCGTAACGCGATGAGCGTGGAGGTGAATGATAAGCCGGCGCAGGACCCCGGCGGTGAGTGGTGGGGGAAGTACGGGCCCAGGCCCGAGGACGACTTCCTCGTCGACGAGGAGGCGTTGCTGGAGCTTGTCACGTCGCCGATGCGGTGGGAGCAAGCCGCCGGCTACGAGTGGTCCGAGGCGAGCGACCATCCCGTCGAGGCGCTTCGGGAGCTCCTGGGGGCTCTGGGCCATCGTGGCGTGCGCATCACTCGTCTCGAGGTGAGCCTCACGCCGCCCGCGCAATATAACCGTCTAGAGTGCACCGGCATCGAGCGCGACGACATCATCACAGCCGTTCAGGGCATGCGCTCCGCCGTCTTCGAGGTGAAGCCCCGCGACCACTTCCGCCTCCCGGACCTCGACCCGCCCGCCTGGCCGCCCCGCGGCCCGGAGGAGCTCGAATGCCTCGGCGCCTTCCTGAGCGCGGCGCTGGCGTCAGAGAGCCTCGAGTCTCTGAGCCTCGACTTCGACGCCCTCCGTCGTGAGAACCAGGACCTTTGGACCCTCAACACGCTGCTGAGGTCCGCCCCTCAGGGTTGGCAGAGGCTGAACCGGCTGACCCTGCGCGACGCGTGCCTCAGCGCGTCGGACCTGGACGTCCTCGTCGGCGAGCGGGTGGAACGGTTCACACTGCACACGCCCCACCTGACCGAGGGCTCCTGGGCCGAAGTTCTGGAAACGCTGCACCGCCGGGCGGATCGGAGGAGGGGCGAGAGGGGCGAGGTGCCGATGCAAATGGATTCGCTTTCGAGGCCGACGGGCGGGGAAGCGGAGGCGATGACGAGCGAGCAGTATGATGCCGTCTTCTCGCAGCCCAAGGGGTGGGATTCGTACGAGGCGAGGGCCGATGATGATCGGTGGCTGAGCCCCGCCATGCGTTATGTGAGGCATTTGCAGCACGAGAACCCACTCCATGAGGCGCTTTAAGCGGCGGATGTCGAGGACGTTGTTCGAGGGTTCGGGTGCGGATGACGTCTATCAAGGTTCGTGGTAGATGCAGCGGTAGACACTGCTGCCAAGGCCTTGCCGTCCTAGAGGTGACGGCGGCTGCTAAATGAACAGATGATATTCAACGACGTGACATGGTCTTGATAAGCCCTCGCGTTGCAACCTCGCGGTTCAAACAGAGTGGCCTGGTTCCAAGGTTCGTGTCTCGTCTCCTTCTCGGACAGGAGATCAATACTCGCGGCACAAACGGTCGACTCCTCGAGGCCCGGGCTCCTCTCAAATCTCAATCTCCAATACTCACGGGAAAGAACGGAATGCATACCGGAAGACACGCATGAATAGAACGCATCACCGACATCAAGCCATGCCATGTAGCTCTCTGCCCTGTTCTTCCCAGTCCTCCATCCTCGAAAGCGTGCAAATTGGCCTTCCAGCCTCGGTCGTCAGTCGTGTCCTGATACCACAAACCCAAGCCGCAACGTCGTCATCCAACTCCTCCCCTGCTCCGGCCCTCGATACCCCGCCGCCCGTCGCGCGGCAGAGAATCCGGTGGTGAATTCCCGACCGGGACATTCGATGTCTCCGCAGTGGCAGCAACAGTTCACAGTCCAGCGCTCCACACTGGGCCGAGCCTGGAGATTGGAACCTGTCGGGTTGTTAAATTGCAACGTTGCTATCAACCGAACCAACCTGGCAACCAGCCAGACTTTAACCACCGAGCAGCGTGTCTGCAAGGTACGCTTCCTCACTGCAACCTCAGAGGCTGGTCCGAATCCGCACTGCACTGCTGCTCGTTCTCTCTCTCTGGGGGGATCGATTCAATGTTGGGTTAGTAAAGTAGCTTCCAACGTTGCCGGGAATCATCTTGCCGTCTCCGCTTTGCGTATCTCGCGCCCTGCTGCATGTACCCAAAGTGACCCGATCAATTCTCCATCTGAGGGGTAAAAGTCGTCTTGATCCGGCTGTTACCTTGCACAATCGCACAGCTCTCATTCCCTCCATCTCGCGGGTGCCGGGTTCCCCTCATCGTTTTCTACTCCGCGCCGGACCAGGTCATCGTGTGATGTCCACGATGAAGATCGCCTGTCTTGATAAGACTGCGATGAGGCTATATATTCCCAATTCCTAGCTAAGTGAGAAGACCCAACCTAGTTCAACATCGTTACTGTGGACTGGAACCAATTCCTTGTGACGATGCGCCTCACAACCCTCACCCTCTACTGCCTCGCCCTCACGGCCATCTCAGACTCTCTCCCCGGCCTCCCAACAACCCCCTTCACACCGACAGGCGGCACCCTCCCGTCCACCTTCCTCACCAAAATCATTGTCCCGTCCGCCTTCGCGGAATCCCGCGACTTGGCGGGCCAGACTCTTATACCGCCGACGCTGCACGCTTTCGCCACGACCTTCGCCGCGGACCTTGCCTCCGTTCTCAACCTCGACGTCCCCGTCGAGCTCGGCGACACTGCGGGGCAGGGATCCGTGTTCCTGACCCTCGGCGACGCAGGCACTTACAAGGATGCGGCCGGGCGTGAGACCTCGGAGGGGTACTCGGTGAACGTAACGATTGACGGTGTCACGATCACGGGCGCGAGCCCGTTGGGAGTATGGTGGGGTACCCGGACGCTTCTGCAGCAGCTGATCCTTGGGGACGGTGAGGTGAAGTTGGGGTACGGGACGGACAGCCCCGGATGGGGGACCCGAGGCATGATGGTGAGGCCGCCCTTTCAAACTCCCCGCCCGGCGCCGACGTATGCCTTTCCCTCGGCCTGCCGGAGTTGATCCCGCCATGTACTTACAACCCATGATACCGTAGCTCGATATCGCCCGCCACTACTACCCCCCCGACTTTCTTGTCGAAATGTGCGCCTACATGTCCTTTTTCAAGCAGAACACGTTCCAGCTGCACCTCAGCGACAACCTCTACAACAACGTCGCAATCTACTCCCGCGAGCGCTCTCTCTCCCTATACGCTGCTTTCCGTCTATTGTCAGACGATCCGGCGCTCGAGGGCCTGAACAAGCGCGCCAACGAGTCCTACACCCGCGAGGTTTTTGATGATATACAGGCGAGGTGCGCCGCGCGCGGCGTAACGGTCCTGCCCGAAATCGAGGCGCCCGGGCACTCGCTGGTGATTTCGCAGTGGAGGCCGGAGCTCGGGCTGGAGAGCGATCTGAGTCTGTTGAACATTTCGAACCCGGAGACGATTCCGGCTGTGAAGAAGATTTGGGAGGTTTTCCTGCCGTGGTTTCATACCAAGACGGTGTCGATCGGGGCCGACGAGTACGTCGACCCGACGCTGAGTGAAGAGTGAGTCACCTCTGAGTTCGTAGTGAGAAAGAAAACGCTGACGGTTTAGGGCACTGGTTGGAGAATACACACGGTTTGTGGACGAAATGAACGACTTCATCACGACCACATCCGGAAAACAGGTCCGCATCTGGGGCACGTTCGCGCCTTCTGTCGGTGGGACCGTCAATAAGTCCGTCTCGATCCAGCATTGGGCAAATTTCGAGGCGAACCCGCTCTACGACTTTGTTAACAACGGCTACGATGTGCTCAACTCGGGCGAGTACATCTACACTGTCGGAAAGTGGTCGCAGTGGTATGGAAATGAACTCAGCCTCGACTTCATTTTCCACGGCTCGCCTGACAGGTCGGCCTTTGCGCCCAACATCTTTGATCGCGAGAACACCGCCAACAACGCCGTGAGGGACAGCCCGTCGCTGCTGGGGCATATCGCGCCGCAGTGGAACGACTATGGCCCAAACGCGACGACGGTGACGGAGGGCTACTACCAGTGGCGAGATGGGCTGCCTGCACTCGCAGACAAGCAGTGGGGAGGCGAGGTCGCCGAGGCTGATTACCAAGCTCTGTTTTCTGCGTTGCAGCCTCTTGCGCCGGGGCAGAACCTCGACCGCAGAATCGCGTCCAAGGGATCGACGATTTTTGAATACGATTTCAAACAGGGACGGGGTAGCAACAGCACGACGGTCAAGGATTTGTCAGGAAACGAGTACCATGCAACGTCGACGTGCGCGACGGGCGACGAGGGCGCCATCCTCACGGCCTCGTGTCGCATCACGACCCCGCTGATGCAGAAGGGGCGGAATTACACGCTGTCATTCTCGATCAAGCCCACGTCGGATGCCAAGGGGGCCATCTTCGGCGGTGGAGACAGCGGGCTGTGGTTCGGCAACGGGACTGTGGACGCGGTTATGCTCTTCTCGGGGGAGAGCACGTACGCGCTTAATTACACGTTCCCCGTGGGGTCATGGACGAACGCAAGCCTCATTGGCAGGGGCAGGCAGACGTTCCTGGACGTCGGAGACGGCGAGCCCATGGAGTTTTTGACGGTCTTGGGGTGGAACGGGGACCGGTTTGTGTGGGCGCCGATTGCGGTGGAGGCGCCGTTGGCAACGATTGGAGGTAGCGGGTTCGAAGGCGTCATCGGCGGGCTGAAGCTTGTTGGCGATGCTTAGGATAGTGGTGCTATCGCTCTCTGGGAGGCCCGTGATGGTTTACCCAGCTTTGGAATGATATCCTGCTTAGGATGGATTGCTGCTGTCTTTGGATATAGAAAATCGACGTCATGCAGGATGGAAGTGGCTTAGTCGCAGGTTATTACATAGACTTGCCAATACTGTGTTGAGGGTCTTGGTGTGAAACCGGATGCGATACTTTGCACGTCCACCATCAATCAACTATGCATTACCAACAATCGCAACATTGTCAGCATCGAAACGCCCCGCAAGGACTAGGTTATGCCAGAAAGTTCGCTCGCAAAACGGATCTTTGGTGCGGTGGTCTTTTTGGCACAGATTGTTGCTGTTGTCGTCGTCGTCGTCGTCGTCGTCTGACCCCCCGGCCAAACCGCGAGGTCGATGTCACATTCAAGGCTCGATGTGATGGCATGGCCGGCCTGGGTGATAGATCGGGGTCCTTCGGGGTCTTACGTGGTGCGGATGACCAGGGCCCAGAGCCCCAGAGGGTATCGTTGTGTGTCCTCGAGCCTTGGGAGATGAGAATCCCCGGCAACGGCAACGGGATGCTCGCCGCAGGGATGGACGGACGACGGGCCAGGGGCTGAATCAGGGTCCAGGAAGGGGTCCTTGTGTGGCAGAGGTGGGCGGACTGCAAAATGCTGGCGCTAACCGGAGGCGGAGGCAGGGCTTTCGGGCTCGATTCCCGTCAAACATTGATGGCATGCGGTGGTCCCAAATGTCCAGGGACCGTCGGATGCCCACTTCCCCTGGGCCTTTTGGCGGTGGTGTGTTACGGCGATGCTTCACGCTGCTTTCACAAAGGGGCTGAAGTTGGTGGTGGTTTGCTGACGACGAGATGAGATGACGATGATTTGCACAGATGATGGACAGGATCTCTTCGTCTCATTGTCGGCTGAATTGTGGATTGTGTGCATTTATTGGGGCGACAGAGAGGTAACGGATGGACGGGCGTCTGAAGCTTCGGAGACCCAGCCCAAGTCTCATGTTGAATGACCAGACGGAGGATCGAAGGGGGAGTTGACCATTGCCGGCAGAGACGGAGACGTCTATTACGTGTTGGTGATGGAATCTCGGGGGTGCTGGACTCTTTCAATGTACACTGAGGAGAGGCGGACGGTGGATGGTGGATGGGGTCGCGAGGCGATAATTCGTCGGTGATGAAATGAAAAGGTCGTGTGCGAGCGTCAAAGCTGCCATTGAAACTTGGAAGGGGGATGAGGGAGGGGACGTACTGCAGAATGGAGGCAGGCTGACTGTGGTGATTCGTGAAGGATTCGGTAGGGAGAGAGCTGACCCGAAAACGGCTTTCTCACTCTTGCCTGCTGGAATTGAGCATCGAGACTGTCTTTTGCCCACACTGTACTGACACGGTACGACATTACAACATATTTGCGGGGCGGCGTTCAAAGTTTACATGGGAGCTGAAGCCAAACAGGGGAAGGAGCGGGGCAGAACGAGTCAATGGCCCTGCCCCAATGTCTTTCCCAGCTTCCCGCCGTAGCAACATGATCAGCTTCCAAGTTTCCAACCGGCAGCTGCCCCTCTCCCTTCTGTTCCACTCCTTCCTCCCTCCTTTGTCCCTCTGTCGTGACTTGATTGTTTTATTCGCGGACGAAGGGGGAGGAAGGAGCACCTGCACACTGTGACTCTGCCCTCTTTGATGTCCGTTTCCGTTTCTGCCGTGTCGCGCGGTCCTTCCCGGCCAGCATTGACCATTTTCTTCCTGTCCGCCCTGCTAGAATCAATCAAACGTCATTGGCATCGTCCATTGGCATTGACAATCGTCTGTCGTCATTTGCTCACCGCATCGGTCCGCGGCTTCTGCCCTCTCCGATTCCTTTCGATGCTTACACTGTCCATGTTTCCCCCCCTATCGGCCGTCGACAGGGGTGAAGACAGGAAATCAGACACGGGTGGGGGTCATTCCGCCGGAAGGATCCAAGGGACCCCGGAGCCAGTCCCGTCATCGACTTTCTCTGGTGTCGTGAAGCTGGTTGGTTCCCCACCAATATTCTGGCCCGGTGGCTCCCCTCGGTCAGCTCACGATGTGGGCGTCGACAAACGACGACGGCGGCGATGATGGCACGACCAAGATGTCAAGTCAAGAGGTGACGGAGGAAAGCAGCAATAATCATGACCATCCTCCGTCGAGTAACGCCTGTCGGCCATCCACTCATCGCCCCATTTCCAATAATCCCTGCCACACACGCACCTACGCAAACGCAAACACAACCTCGGAGCTGGAAGATGCGCCCACGACGCAGTAAACTCTGCCCAACTGCAACCAAGGTTACACTTCGCCCATCATCGTCGCAGACGCCCTCGGATCTCGTCAACGACTTTCTCCCTCTCCTTCTCACGTCGCCGTAGGGTCTGGCCGACGCCACATCCCTGAACCATCTGTGTTCATGCCACCATCTCGCCTCGTTAGCCCTCCGAACTTTCTCCAGGCGTCAAGTCGCAAAACACCAGACTCACACTCTCTGTCTCTCGCATTACCATTGGGTCCCCATCCACATGCCGTTGCGCTAAGGTCGTCTAGACCCCTAAAATACTCGCCTGAATGAACCGCCCCAGACCGTACCAGACCAGGCCAGTCCGGCACACTGAACGCACACACACGCTGGTTGGGCATGCATCTGAACTCGACTCGAGGCTACCCGAGACCTCAGACGCACGCAGGACGCTGCGGAGTCCGGCTCGAAATGTCGCCAAGCTATCGCTTCTATGCTGCAAAGAGACAAGCTGCACACTTTCTGCGCCGGCCGCTAGAGTCTAGCGCATCTCAGAATCTCCGAGGGTCACCCATCAACGCAAAACGACCGTGAGCGAGACTTGCGAGAGCATTCCCACCAACGCCGCATCACACATGCCACTCACACGGCCACCCACACGACCACCCACAGTTTGAACCGGCGGTCCCACGGAATGACTGGAGACGCCTGGAACTCCGGCTTCCATGGGTAGCAATGGCCAATCTCCAAACCGCCCAAAGAACCGGTTTCCCATTCCTGGCAAGGATATGCGCCGCCTTGGCCTAGGCCCTGCAACCCGCGAACATGATCTTCTCTCGCCTGCGCAGTTGGCAGCAGAGTCCTTGCGCTAATGTGCGCCTTCGCTTGATGCCTGCGCTGCGAAACCACCCGCCGAAAATGTCTTGTTCCCCCCAACCCAACCCTCTTGGACAGTGCCCATCCCGGTGTCTGGGGTCCCTGTCCTATCCCAGCGAGGAGGGGCGGCATTTCGCTCTTGCCCGCCGCCTCATCTTCGATGCATGCTTCTCCTCCTTGATCAGGACCCGAACCCTGGACCTGATTCTCATCCTGATCCTGATCTTGACCTTGGTTCTGAACCTACCCGACCCGTCCCTGACTTGACGACGTCCTTGACAAAGGCAACGACGGCAACATCATCGACTTTTCAACATCGACTGTTCCACCTCGTTGTTCATTGTCGTTCTAGATCATCCCGTCCAGCAGATCATGGGCACGACGACCTGTATCATCCCACTCCACGACGACCTGCATGAAGTATGAACAAGATATCGGAAGGCGCCCGTGAATGGGAGACATTCAAGTGTGTAACCCCTCCACAACCTCGTCTGCGCCTGAAGCTCAGAGCCGAACCACTGCGAGAGGCCCGGGTGGCTGACAATCTTCCCTAACAAGATATGATTCTTTCCACATCCCCAATGCCGTCTTCAACAGCCCCGAACGACCGATTCCCTTTTCTTCTCTCTCCTCGTCGTCCGACACAGGCCTCACTGCCTTTGCGCAACTGGGCGCCTTGCGACTGAATGCGTCTCGAGCCCTGATCTCCCTCTTCGATCGCCGGCACCAATACATAGTCGCCGAGGCCACTCGGTCCATGCCACTGTCGCCGAACGCCAAGTACACGACGCAAAACCACCTTTGGCTCTGCGGGACAGCTATCCCTCGTGCATTCGGAATTTGCGAATACGTGTTGGTTGGAGCGCCTAGGGAATTATCGAACTCCCGCCACCCGCCAGCACCGGTATCCAATGACGACGAGCTTCCCGTAGCTGTGGTACCTGATCTCGCAGCTGACCAGCGATTCTGCAACCGCCCCTTCATCGATGCAGCCCCGTACAATCGTTTTTATGCAGGGGTCCCCATCCGGTCCCCCAAAGGTATCAACATTGGCGTATACTGCATTTTCGATGACCGTCCACGCTCCGGACTCGATGCCGATTCGATACAGTTCCTGCGGGACATGTCCCATACCATAATGGACTATCTCGATGCCAGGAGAGTCAACGAGAGCTACCGCCGCAGCGAGCGTATGGTGCAAGGACTGGGCAATTTCATCGAGGGCAGAGACGACCCCGTGCCGGCAGCAAAACCAACTCCGCCATCGTCTACGAACGGTCTCGAGCTTCCACGGCCTGCTGTGTCGCGTTCTGAAGTAGACCCGCCTTCACCCAGATCTTTTGAATATGCCGATCCCGTCCGGCCGAGCATTAATCCCGTTAGCCCAGAACCGACTGATTCCCCTATCAAGGTTGACTCGAGCGACTCGGTCGAAACTACGGCAACAACCGCAACAGTAGCTACAACAACATCGAGCACCGCGCCGCCAGATCCACACCTGTCGGAAACCATCAAAATCTTCTCCCGAGCGGCGAAAGTGATTAGGAAGTGTCTAGAAGTAGACGGGGCCCTTTTCCTTGATGCCAGCATCGGATCGTTTGGCGGACTTGTGGCCGGTCCTCGTAGGGCAAGTGAGGTAGCAGATCAACATTGCTCGAGCAGCGAAGACAGTTTGTCTGAAAGATCCGATGATGTCAACGACAGGTGGTGCAAGAGCTTTGGGAGATCATCAAACATGGACAGCGCTGTTAACGGCGCAGATGCGCCGCAACTAGGTCGTTCGACATTGCGCGAGAAGTTCCTCAAGAAGTTGCTTCGAAGATACCCAAACGGCAAGGTGTTCAGCTTCGATGAGACGGGAAGTTGGCTAGCTGCCGACCATGAAAGCGACGATACCGATCTCACGCCTACAGAAGAAAACGAGCAATTCGCTACACGGCCCGAAGGCAAAGCGGTCAGTTCGTACTTGACGAAGAGGAACGAGGCAAAGGCCATCATCGATATCTTCCCGGGTGCCAGGAGCGTGGCAATGGTCCCCTTGTGGGATCCTTTGAAAGAGCGATGCTTTGCCGGGGGGTTTGTATGGAGCGAAAGTGCAACCCGAATTCTCACCCCCGCTGCGGATCTGCCCTTTTTGCGAGCATTCGGAATGGTTACAATGTCCGAGGTTATACGTCTTGACGCGATACTGGCAGACAGGGCGAAGACAGATATCTTGGGGTCTCTGAGCCACGAGCTTCGGTCGCCGCTCCACGGGGTCGTCGCCGCCGCAGAGCTCCTCCATGATACTCAGCTGGATGCGTTCCAAGTGGATGTCATCCATACAATCGAGATATCTGGCAAGACGCTGCTCGATACCATTGATCATGTAAACACCCATGTACTTGCGCTCTCGTTCGATTTACTGACGTTGTTTAGCTTTTGGACTACAGCAAAGTCAACACCTTCCTCCGAGCATCAAAGTCCCAACGAAAGAATAACGGACCAGGGCGCGGTATGCGGCCAGAAGCATCAGCATCGATCGAGTCGGGTATGATGACTCTGGTGTCGGATGTGCACCTTGACCTGCTCGTGGAAGAGGTTATCGAGAGCGTGTTTATCGGCCATAGCTTCCACAACATGGTGGCGTCTTCGCTGGCTCGCCATGGTTCGGGGCCACCTACACCAGCCCAAGAGAAACTGGACGCTATAGCCACGTCCGACGGTATCGGCCACAGGCGAAGTATCTCTGAAAACCAACCTGCCAGCCTCAAGGACCTCAAGATTCTCGTCGATATCGATCCGCAGCAATCCTGGGTGTTCCACACCAACCCGGGCGCCATCCGTCGCATCGTTATGAACCTGTTCGGCAACGCGCTCAAGTACACGTCCAAAGGATTCATCAAGGTCCACCTCAGGCAAGAAGAGGTCGTGCACAAGCCGTCGAGGTCTGCGTCGATGGTCGTACTCACCGTGACCGACTCGGGCAAAGGCATCAGCGAGGATTTTCTCCATAACAAGCTCTTTACTCCTTTCTCCCAGGAAGACGCGCTGGCACCGGGCACAGGTTTGGGGCTGAGTCTCGTCAGGCAAATCGTAACAGGTCTCGGAGGCACGATCAGTGTAAGTAGCCAGGTCGGCCACGGGACGAGCATCACGGTCTCGATGCCCCTCGTACTGTCGCGCAAAGCCGGCAGCCGCGGCAGGAAGTTTTCGGCCGACCTCGACACCCTCGCCGGCACCCGAGTGTCGGTTCGTGGATTCAGCAGGGGCCTCGACAACTCGGAGGAGCTTCGCAATGGTGGGCTTGACCTCCCGATGGAAAGCCTGCCCTTCAAGTGGATGGATGTGAAGATCAACGAGGACAGCCGAGGCTCTTCAAATGCGGATTTGATGGTTAGTAGTGAGGAGGCGTTCAGAACGCTTGGCCTATCGGAGACTGGAGGTGTCGACACACCGCTCGTCGTGGTCTGCGGCAACGCTGAAGCCGCGCAGAAACTCGCCACCTCGTACAGGCGTTCGCTTCGGCACGACGCCGTCATGGAGTTCATCGCTCAGCCGTAAGCCGCCCATCCCCTCAAGTGCTTGCTCAAGTCTAACAAATTCAGCACTGGCCCTAGGAAAGTGGCCAAGGCTCTGGCCTGTGCCCTCGACCGCTGGAAGCAGCACCAACCCGTCAAGTCGATGGCAGTCAGCCCGCTGTCTGACGCATTCCCGGGGCCGGCCGCGAGCCCGCGAGCGTTGAAGTCGGAGGCCCTGACGACGAGGCCGAGAGCGCAATCCGAGACGGTGAAGATGGTAAGGGTAGCCTCGCCCCCCGCCGAGATCGTGTCGCAATCGGCCGGGGACAGTTGGATTGCGAATACGAACGACTCCAACAACTTCACTCTGACGCTTCCATTCCGACCGGCCGCGTCGGCGGCGGCGGCGCCCGCAACGTCAACAGCTTCGGCCAGAGGGAGCATGAAGTCCGGCGCGACGCCTTCACATGGGACTGTCAAGCCGGCATGCGAGTTCCTCCTGGTGGACGACAACCAGATCAACCTCAAGGTTTGTACGCCCCTCTGCCAAAACGCTGGGTCCAGATCCAGGCACTGACGACAACAGATCCTGTCGGCGTATATGAAGAGGCTTCAGAAGAGGCACGCGACTGCTTCCAACGGACTCGAGGCCCTGCAGGCATACACATCGCAGCCGCAGAGATTTTGCTGCATCCTCATAGGTATGTTTGGAAACACAGGACGATTGGTCATTGCCGAACGAGGAGACTGACAAGGCTTAGACGTAACAATGCCCGTCATGGACGGACTTGAAGCTACAAGGCGGATTAGAAAGTTTGAGCGGGCACACAACCTGCCGCCCGTAACGGTGATTGCCATCAGCAGTCTGGGATCGATCGGTACTCGACAGGAGGGATTCGCGAGCGGGATGGACCTCTTCCTGACGCGACCGGTGACCCTGACGGAGCTGGTCAAGATTCTGAAACAGCGGAAATTAGTGGACGAGGCGGCGGAGAAGGAGGCCTTGTCGCAATGACGTCGGATGTTGTAGAGGAGGCGCGCTTGTTCCGATGGAAGGCATTTTTTGGCCGTGGCGTGGGATATTTGTTTTGGTCAAGTTTCTGCGAGGCGTTTCCGGTGGGGGTTGATGATGAATTTGGTCCCGGTCAGGACCTAGAGAGGCAAAACGGAGCATGTTTGTTTGTAGAGCATTGGAGGAGAAGGAGGTTTTTTCTTTTGTTTTTGTTCCTTTGACGGAGAACACGGAGACATCAAAGTAAGTCCGCATGAGCGGTCGATGCAAAGGTAGTGGAGATTAGTACCAAAGTACGGAGTTGAAATGAAAAAAGCCGGTACGATGTTGTCGGCATTCGGTTTTGAACCATTGAAGAAATTGGATTTGGCGGCTTGCTGGCGAAATCCACCATGTTCTGGACCGGACGGGGGCCTCGAGGAGGAGGACCGCCGAGTGGGTGCCCGGACTCGAGAGGCCATTGACCAGTCTTGGAATGAGTTCATTCAATCTAGACAAAGGAACGTGATTCCAGCTTGGATTCGCAACATCAATGTCATGATATAACGAGGACGAATTTACTCTTTTCGGCGTGGAGAACGCAGTCGTCCCGCGAAAGATTCTCAATCGTAACATTCGAGGCCGCGCAATTTGGCCAGCGTCGCTAGGTACGATTCCAGGCATCGGGAGGGCCCGATGGGTATTAGGCGATTTGCGAGAACGGGGGGAGCAAAGGGGCTGAAGGTGGACACGTGGGACCTCGGCTTTCGCCCGGCATTCTGGGGCATCTCGGTCGGCTATGGACGATGCGATGCGATTCAGCGATTGCTGTTTCTTCTGGGTCGTCCGAGACACACCGATTGCTGGAGGGCACGAAGGAGATGCGAGCACACGCGACTTGAAAGCTTGGGAGGAGGAGGAGGAGGAG
>JAIMZG010001320.1:0-28969 GCA_020466075.1 Colletotrichum coccodes
CTTGAGATTAGACTTCGATAGCTTTTAGCAATGAACTTATGATTATCCCTCAGATACTTTTAGCTACCCTATACTATACCCTACGTTAGAGATATAACTAATCACTATGTCCCCTAAAACCCTTTGGATCTACTCGACTTATAGCACTACGGATACTATTATAGCTTCATACCTCGGCTTCTATTAGTAGACCCCTTACTGTTAGACTAGCTGGCCGTAACAATATCGCTATTCTAAAACTGCCCTCTGTCCACTTCCCTTCACCCAAGTCCGCGAGCCAGATCCGCTGCGTCTCACACCTTCAGGCAGCCCCTTGGATCCTATGTTACAGCCAACCTCTGATGCCTTGCCAAGAGCCGCTCCAAAGATCCGGATGTCCAGCCAGGCCGGTCTGATTAGATGCTTTTCCTTGCTATAGCCAGCTTTTGAGTCTGTCTGCGAAACAGGTGGCCAAGCTGATAAGCTGGCTGCGGTCGGCCTCGAGGGGGACCGTCTAGGCAGGTCTCACACGCAGTGCTGTTGCGAGGGATGGATAGCAATTCGGGGTGTGTGGTTTTCCTTCTTCATCGTCCCCTCGGGCCGCTTGTTTCACTGAGTGTCAAGGAACGGATTGTTTGCCATTGCTTGATTGACCGTCTCAAAGTTGAGACAAACATTGACCGAGTCCTGTAGTTCTGTTAGCAATGCCTCTTGTAGTTGGCTGAGCTGCTGACTGACCCAGTCGATTGCCGCAGCGTCGTTCCAGTCAATGAGGCCGACTTCGAAAGCAATGTCCGATGCTGCAGATCCTCCTTCGCCGCTGGAATATTGCTGCAGCGCCAGATGCCCATATTGCTCTGTTTCTGTTTCGGCAGCGATGGACGAGCTTGAAACCGAGTATGGGACTTGGCATCGTCCTTGGCTTGCCGTTTGAGCCTTTGCTGCAATGAGCCGGAGCAGTCTCGTGCTTTCACGCGCATGAGTAGACGCAACTGATCTCTTGGACCACAGCTGCGTTGCTGTCTGAAGCAGGTTGGTGATGTAAGCCTCTTCACCTGGCCTTTGAAAAGTTCAGCATTCCAACCACTAACGAGCCTTACGGGTGTTTCACCTACGGTAGGTTTGGACAGTCAAAGAACTCGAGGGGTGCCACTATCGTCGTTATCAAGAAGTCATTCACCGACAAGTCCGAGGCGATGGGCTGATCCTCGTGTAGTCTTCCGCCTTCCTGCATTTCACGATCAACATCGATATAGACCCCGACAGATCTCACAGCCAGCCTCCGACAGACGTTGAGCGCCGCTTGACACTCGTGGTTCTTCAATTTCGTCAGGTCGAGGAACGGGCGGTACAGGAGGACGGTTCCCATGATATAGATGAGTTCGAGCATGATACGTTGCATGACAGTGTGGTTCGGGTCCGTGAACGAGGTATCTTTAATGGCGCGTATGCGTAAGCAAGGCGGGATCGATGCGTACCACGTCTCCAGTTCGGCTTCGAGAGACATGGCGTCTGAGTAGGTGCATGTCTTGAAACCCAGAGCATGGCGAATAATGCGTCGTAGTATTGGTAGTAGATGAGAGATGCAGACACAGGGAAGCATGGGTTGAGCTTCTTCTATCGGCCGAGGCGTCAAGTAGTCGACATGTTCGTCAAAGTCATCGTCGGTGACATTTGTCGGATGACGGGTAGAAAATGTATCCTCGTGAATAAGTGGTGGCAGCCCCTGCTCGAGGGAGAACAGTACGTCGTAGTATTGGATCACATACCACACCCGGCGTCTCATCTCTGCTTCGAAAGGTGTGACAGTCGGCAGTAGCTTGTCTGCCTCTCGATGATAGCATCGCCGTTGTGCCAAGCGGAGAGCCAATGCTTGCAGTTGAGACTTGTCGACGTCTTTGTTGCTTCTTTGGAAAGAACGCGAGTGAGCATGCATGACCAAGGCTTCAACCGAGAACTCGGCAGCCTTCTGGTACTGGCCTGCGACGAGACACCGTGCCGACATGGTAACGTAGGCCGAAGGGTGATGTGGATCAGAGGTAGATGCTGCCTTTGCACCTAGGACGACAGCCCCAGTGGCCAGGCCCGAGAAGAGGATGCTGACCCACAAGAGGTTCGCAGCGGCGGGGTCACTCCAGAAGGCCTCATATTGTCTTCTGAATTGATGCGTATGGATGAATGGAACGGTTACATGCTTGGCGTTGAAGTAGGCAGATATTGTTCTGTCGGCAACCTGGCGGGACGGCAAGGCTGCCATGATATCTCTCAGAGTAGCTTTACTGAAGGATGCAAATACCAGGTCCGGAGGATGTTGTTCGTCCAGCGCAGTAGTTAGGGCTCTAGGGCGGCCGTCGTCTTCCAACGTGTTCTGAATGCGGTTGATACTCTCCATCAACTGACGGCAAGGAATCTCCACCTGGCTACCGGGTTGGATCGGTCGGGCTTGGGCTCGGGCTTGGGCTTGGGCTTGGGTTTGACCAGATTGGTTGAGAAGACCTTGAAGCACATGTTGCATCTGCCTCAGCTCGATTCTGATTCGATTCTGATTGCCGCCGATGGAAGAGGAGGCGAGCCGCTGCTTCGGGGCAGGCTCGAAGCGACATGAGTCCTCGTGGCCTCGTTTCTGGCATGTGCCGCAAGGCTGTTGCCTATCGCATTTCAACTTCCGAGCCCGACAGGTGGAGCAAGACACGGTTGGTCGGTTGCGGGCGATCCGATGGGGCCGGGACACTCGAAACGTGGTGGTGCAGTGCGACATATCTTGGTTCGTCATGTTAACCAAGGTACGTAGCGGTTCGAGTGGTTTGTTTCCGACCGACTTGACAAGGCACCAGAGATGGGCAAGGCGAGTCGAGGCAAGACGTTGATGGAAGGATCCACAGCCATCAGCTGACTCGATGTCGTGAGATGGGATGAATGAAGTAGTTTATTCCGCCCAGGCGCGAACGCCTCACAGGACCCACAACGCTCGATCCCGTTCTATTATTTTTCCGGGGCCTTCCTTGTTCACCCCACCAATCAACCCTTGCTCTTTCCCGCTAGTCCCGGTATGAACGGACTGATGTGGAGCCGAAGCGCATCGCACCCTGAAGATTGGCGGACCGCCTGGGCGGCCACGGCAGTGGGGGGGGCTGCTGCTATGAAACTCCCCGCGACCGAGGCCTAGGGCGGGCCTACAAGGCGGAGATGAGTTCGATCCCATCAGCGCTGTTGGGGTTTCGCTTTTGGCTCAATCGCCGCCACGTTTTTTTCAGTATGCTTGTAGACGCCACCAATGCCTTGTGATGAGCCAAATGGCAGCATCTGTAAGAATAAAAAGGGTTGTCTCTTCCTATGCTACGTACGAAGCGTCGAGTAGTTATACACACACTTGCTGGGTGGTGGCTGTGCTTTGGATGTCACGTTGTGTGGCGGTGCAGTGTGACGTGCGCCACAGCGGACGTCTTCTGAACCATGACATGCCAACTATTGCGTTTGTCACCGAGGCGCTCGTTGCGATGAGCACCTCTCTTGTGCTGCTGGTCTGAAGAAATTATCACAAATCACAGCTCGATAGTACGTACTAGCTCGGGACTGCGATGCTGACTCGAGTTACGGTATTGGCCAGATTTGATATTACATAAGCAGAATGAAGACAGAAAAATGGTAGCCTGAGCTAAGCTAATTTGGGTCGATCAAGGTGTGGAGAGCCTCAAACGGCTAGAAACCCCATATCCTTCCATGCTCTGACATAACCCCTCGCCACCTCGGAACTAACAGGCCCCAATCCCGCCATGGTCTTGGAATGCTCCTGTGCCTTGGCAGTATCGAGGATGAGCCCACCACACGACATGCGCTCAAAGTTGCGGTCGAGAAAGTCGATGATCTGGGCCGCCGGGTTTTCCCTTTCCGACAGTGGCGAGCGAGAGACTCGTCGAAGCCAGTCGCGGAACGGCAGGATACCCTCTGGCGGCACACCGAGTGCGGCGGCTAGCACTGGCGACATGTCTTTCCACGATTGGCCGACGGGGTTGTCGATGTGATAGACGGGAGAAGAAGGCTCCGGAGCAGCAGCCTCGCTGCCGACGTACAGCAACTCCGCCATCGCGGCCGCGGACTGATCGACGGGCACCCACTGCATTCTGCCGTCCAGGTCTGGCCAGGCGCCGAGTGACTGGGCCGATTTGACGATGAAGGCAAAGTGTTCGACGGGGTTCCAGAAGCCGCTCTTGGTGGAACCGGCAATCTGCCCGGGACGAACGACCATGGGCCTGAAAAGGGCGGGATACCGGTGCAGCGTTTGGTCTAGCATGCGCTCGCAGACCCATTTGCCCTCGCAGTATCCCGTAGGCAAGACGGACGCGATGGGAACCCGACCCTCGGGCACTTGCGGTATGCCTGCCTCGGCAACCACACCAATCGATGTGACGAGCTGGAAGCCGACAACGGCATGTTGGTTGTCATGGTTGTCGCCGCCAACGGCTATGTCGCGTGCCAGGTCCAGAAGGTTGCGCATTGCTTGGAACTGCGATTCAAAGGCGGTGATGGGACGTGTGCCGCTCATGGGCCACGCGTTGTGCACGATGTGAGTGACGTGCCGTACCAGCCAGTCGTAGTCGGACCGTTTCAGTCCCAGGAAAGGACGTGAGCTATCGGTCTCGAAGACGCGTAGCTTGGAGCGACCGTCGGGGGAGAGCGAGATGCCGCGTTTCGACAAGGCATCCTCCTGGCGCGCATCGGCACCCGAGCTGCTGGGTCTGTTGATGCAGACAACCGTCTTCACGCTGGGGTTCTCCGCGAAGGCGGCCACCAAATGCGAACCGAGACTTCCAGTAGCACCCGTGACGGCGACGACCGCATCGTCGACGTTCGCTTTTGGCCGCTGTCGCCCTGCACCGGAATCGATGGATGACGGCAGTCGTGATTCCCATCCTGCCGTGTACTCGGACACGTATCTCTCCGCCTGCGCCTCCCGGGTCGCAACATCTCGTGCCGCAAGTTTCGTCGTGGCATCCTGCTGCTCTCGTGGTGAGTGATCCGGTATAGGCAGCCGTTTGCGGATTGGGCCACTGGCCAGCGCCACGATAACACGCTGGATGTTGTTCTCGGGCAGGTGCCCGTCAGTCCAGTCGACGTGACCAAACCCAGAAGCCTGCAAGTCGCGCTCCCAATGCTCGGTAGAGACGATGGCATGCGTCCGACCGTCGTCGAAGAGCCACCAGCCCTCGAGCAGACCAAAGATCAGGTTGGAGAAGGGCATACACTCCGTCTGCTCGAGCAGCATGAGGAATCCATCGGGTCGCAGAGCCTGGTGCACATTGGTAGCTGAAACGACAAGGTCGTGTGTGGCGTGGACGGCATTGCTGGCGATGACGATGTGCTGGCCCCGCAGGTCCTCTGCCGGCGGTTTCTCGATGTCGTGGACTGCAAACCTCATCCAGGGATACTGCTTGCCGAACTTGCGACGCGCGGCGGCCACCATGGAAGGCGAAAGGTCCGTGAAGGTGTATTCGACGGGGATATCGAGAGAAGCGAGGAACGGAACCAGCACCACAGTCGTGCCTCCGGTGCCGGCGCCCATCTCTAGAATCCTTAGGGGCCCGTCGCCTTGGACACGCTTCGAGAGACGATGGATGAGGTCTCGCATCTGACCCGCGAGCATGATGTTGAACGGGTGGTCTCGGTACAGTCCCGCAACAAGCTCTCGACCCTCGGGGGAGCCGAAGAGGATACGGATCCCGTCCGTCTCGCCCGACAGCACTTGAGCCAAGGGCTTTCCGGCGTGGTAAATGAGCTCGAAGCCACCGCCCAGTCCGGGTGTGCCTTCAAAAGGTCTTCCAGGATGGCTTCGCTCGAGGTGGAGGGTACCGCGACCGCGGTCCTCGTTAGCTGCCCGCTGGCGGTGTCAATGTCTACCAGCCGCGCGTCCGTCTCGAGGAAACCGTACGCCCATTCCATCAAGCGCTCATATTGAAGGAGATACGGTACGCGCTCGACATTGGCCCCCGCAGAAATAGTGCCGAGAGAACAGCCGAGCTGTTCGAACGCCTCGGTGATGAGGGCGGCGGTCAGTCGGCTCGTGGCTGCGATGATGACGCGGTCAATGTTGTCGAGATGAAGGTCCACGAGTTGCCTGTCTGTCTGCAGTTTGACCTCGCCGAAGCATTCGAGAATGTCATGCCCGGTTAAGTCGTAGCCGGCATCACCTTGTTGAGAAGCCGTCTTGCCCGTCTCCAAAGGGGTGCTGCTGCCCGTGTCGGCAGGAGATGCGGGGGTGGCGAGGGTGTCGTCTCGGTTCGCGCTGGACCAACCGTCTTGATCGGACGACGATTGATTCCCATCGCCATCCTCTTCCTCGGTTTGGTCAGTTCCCCGTGTCGAGCGGGAAACGAGGTCAACGAGCTGGCCGACGCTGGTAGCTTGAAGCAGGTCTGCTTGGTCTATGGCAACCTTGAAGACGAGGTCAATCTCGCGACGCAGCTCCATGCCCATCAGGGAGTCGATGCCAACATCAGCCAGTTGGGTCTCCAAGATGACGTCTCCGACTTGCATGCCTGCGACGGTAGCCACGATCCTCCTGACCTCCCCAGTGGTGCTTGCTCCCTTGGGCGTGGACATGTCGGGGGGACTCTTTGGCTTCTGTTTTCTTGCCTGCTTCTTCTTATTCTTACTCGGGTGGCCATTGGTCCCGGCGAAAGACGTCTTCCCGCTCTGTTGTGGTAGTTGTCGGCCGGCGACAGCAGCATCCTGGCCAGCCGCCGGGACGTCGTTCTTGTTGTTGACTACTACCGACGTGTCTCTGGTGAGGTCCAATAGCATCTTGCGCATCGCCGCTTTTGGTACTTGGGTATACTGGATCCCCAGCAGCACCTCGGCGAGTTGACCATTGGCCGCGTTAAAGACGAAGACGTCGGTCGTGTAGGCCGTGTCGGACCGTCGCGTGCTCCGAGCGTATACATGCCAGATATCTTGGGTTTGGTCGGCGTCCAACACCCTGCGCGGCGAGCGCATCAACATCTCGCACCCTGTCGCGATGTACATAGCGCTGGGGTCGATATCCGTCATGCAGTTGACCCATAGACCGGATACTTGACCGAAGCAGTCATCCAACAGCACGTCGAGCCAAGTGTCTCCGGAATGGTGACGATGAACACGACCAGCGCACTCGTCAGAGCGGCCCACGACGGACTTGACGCCGCGGTACGCCTCGGAGTAGTCGACAAACTCGGAAAATGCACGATAGACATTGCGGCCCTGTAACACGTCGGCCTCGACGTCGTCTCCATCCCGACCGGCCGTTGCCAACAAAGCCGCACATGAAGAGTAGTTTACTAGGCGCTCAAAGCGTGAAAACTCGGCAATGAACGCTTCGTCTTTCGACGAGCGTACGTGGAATCGGCCGTCGACGTACAGCTGAGTATCCTTGTCTGCAGAGACGCCGTCGAGAGGGGTGCTGGAGATGTTCCACTCCCATTGTGTCTCCTCTGCGTCGGCAGACTCCAAGTCCAGCCAGACTGTCCGCGTTGGGTCCACGCAGAGCGGAGCGTGATTGGCCATGTCATGGAGCACAGGTTGTAGGCCGCGGGACCTCCAGTCGGGTCGAATGCTGAAGAGGGCCTCGATGGCCATGTCGATCTGGAGAGTACCGGGGCACACGGGTGCCGTCTGCGCAATGAGGTGGCCCGAAATCAGTTTCTTGTACTTGTCGGACCCCGCGTTGATGCGGAAGCGCGGACGGCTGGTCTTGTCTTGCTTGTCTCGATAGCCGACAAAGGTGAATAGTCCAAGATGTCTTTCATCGACTTCGTCTTCCTGATATCTTGGCTGGACTGTTCCCGCGAGTCGTGCTGCTGCCTTTGCTACAGCCTCGGCCGTGGACTTGAGCTCTAACCAGTGGCGCGTCTTCTCGAACTGGTACGGCGGCAGAAGTAGAGGGGCATAATCGCTCGTCTGCGTCGCATGATGTGCCCACAAAGACGCACGTACGCCTTGCTTCTGGAGCGAGACTGTGGCATCGGTCAAGCCATCCATACCCCCGCCGTTGGAAATGTTGACGGCCTGGAATACGTGCGGGTTGCTGCCAGGCGGAGTCGTCTGTCCCGCAAGAGCACGGCTCGCCATGATTGTCACGGTCGAGTTGGAACCTGCTTCCAGGAAGACGGCCGATGGGTGTTCTTTGGCCAGGCGTTGGATTGCATGACGGAAGAAGACGGGCTTCCGCATATGGTCTGGAACGAAGTCGGAAGTAAGAGGACCGGACAATCTGGTCTCGGTAGCCGACTCGAATGGAATGGACGGTTCCTGGAAGGCCAGATGTTTGCCGATTTGCCCCAGTGGACCAACAAGGGGATCGACGAGCGACGAGTGAAAGGCATTGGTGACGTTGAGCTTCTTGTGCCTGACAGCAGAGAACTTATTGTCCTTGGCTAGGGCCTCGGCGATGGCGTCGATGGCCTTGCTAGAGCCCGCAAGAGTGAAGCTCCGTGGGCCGTTGAAGCAGGCGATGGAAGCGGGATGGTGGCCGTTGTCGAGATGCTTCTCGGACTGCGCGATGAGCTCCCGCAGAAGAGACTCATCCGCCTCGACGGCCATCATGGCTCCGCTGTCCGAACCCCAGGCGTCACGCACCAACCGAGCTCGGCTGGCGACCAACTCGATGGCATCCCGCAGGCCCAAAACTCCCGAGATGCACAGTGCCGTGAGCTCGCCGAAGCTGTGGCCCACCGTAGCAGCGACCTTGCCAGAGAGCCCAGAGTCCATCCAGCTCTTGGCGCTCGAGTACTGCAGGGAGAAGAGCATGGTCTGCAGTCGCACCGGATCCTTGAAGGGTGTGCGCGAAAAGATGTCCGGGAACATGCTACCCAGCCCGAGCGGGAGAGACTGGATCAGCGCGTCGCACTCGTCCAGATGGCGTCGCAAGATGGCCACGTCGTCGTACAGCTCGCGGTCGAGGCCGACAAAGGTCGAGACCTGGCCGCCGAAGCAGAGAATGACGGGACGCTCAGGCTTGGTCTTCTCTATGCCGAGCTCCGAGGGCGAGGAAGCGATATCGGACAGTTTGCCTTGCAGCTCCTCCACGGATCGTGCGCTGAAGATGAGGCGTTGGCCGAGGTTGGGATTCGAGTGTCGGTTGAGGGCGAACGACACGTCTGCCAGCGACAAGGGGAGTCTCGACTCGCTCTTGGATGATGCAGACTGCAAGAAGGAGTTGAGCTTGGAAGCGTACGCTTTGATGCTTCGTGCGTCGAAACCCGAGATGAAGAATGGAAGACGCGCACCTTGTCGGCCCGACTTGTTGCCAATACTCGGTGCCGCAAAGCTCGCATCACGGATTGGCAACTGGCTTACCACCATGGCCGCATTCGATCCTCCAGCACCGTAGTTGTTGATCAGAGCCACCTTGTTGTTGCTTGCTTCTTCATCGCCAGGCTGACTCCACGGCCGAAGAGAGGTGACGACTTCAATCTTGTCCGATGGCGAGGACCTGATGAGCGGATTCATCTTGGTGAAGCTGGCCTGCGGAGGGATATAGTTCTCTCGCATCATTGTCAGAACCTTGATCAGCGACACAACACCAGAAGCCCCCTCGGTATGGCCGACGTGACCCTTGGCCGAGCCCAAAGGCATAGGCTTGGATCGAACTTGAGCCCCGCCGAGCGCCGACCGGATGGCCTCATACTCGGCCGGGTCGCCCACGGGTGTTCCCGTGCCGTGAGCCTCCACCAGCGAGACGTCGCCGGGGCTCACGTTGGCCTGCCGAACAACGTCCTTGAACAGCTGCGACAGAGAAGGCGAGTTGGGTACGAACAACGGCGTCGAGTTCTGGTTCTGGTAGACGGCGGAGCTCGCGATGCAGCCCAGGATCGGGTTGCCATCGGCAACGGCGTCGGCCATCCTCTTGAGGAAGACGCAGGCGATGCCCTCGGCGCGACAGAAGCCGTCGGCGTCCTGGTCGAAGGGCTTGCACTGTCCCGTGGGGCTGAGGAAGTTGGCCGCCGCCAGGTTCTGGAACCAAAGCGGGTTGGTGAACAGGGCAACACCTCCGGCAAGGGCCGCGTTGCACTCGCCGGTCGCCAGGTTACGACACGCCGTATGGATGGCGACGGCCGATGACGAACAAGCCGTATCCAGCGTCATGGCCGGGCCTGTCCACCCAAACTGATGGGCGACGCGGCCGGCGAGGAAGCTCTGCAGGTTGCCCGTGGCCGTAAACGCGTTGGCCGTGTGGCCGGCCACGTTGTGCTCGTAGTCGACCGCGGGGGCACCGATGTACACGCCGACGTGCCGTCTGTCCCTCTCTTCTCCCGCTTGAGGGTTCCGAATCTCGTCGGTGAAGTAACCGGCTTGCTCTACGGCCTGGTAGGCGGCCTGCAGCAGCAAGCGCTGTTGGGGATCCATGGCGGCCGACTCTCGAGGGCTGCGCTTGAAGAACTTGTGGTCGAAGGCATCGACGTCGCGCATGAGATTGGCGTACCACGTGTGTGATGGGTCCTGTTCGCGGAAGGGTGAGGAGTCGAACACCATGCGCTCTGGAGGGATGACCTGGTGCTGAGACGTGCCGGTTCGAAGCATGTCGGAAAACTCGTCCACGTCGTCGGCGCCGGCGACTTTGATGGACATTCCAACCACGGCAATAGCCTCTTCGCCTGTGTGGGGGCCTGTGAAGGGGGGAGCCGTATCCGTATCCCCCTGACCATTGTGCTTTTCTTCTTTGCGCGTCTGTGGTGCCGGCTCTTGTTGGTTTTGCTGGTCTTCGGGTACAGAGTTGTCCGCGTCAAGGTCGACGTCTGCGAAATGAAGGAACCGAGAGCCCAGTTGACGCAGCAACGTTGGGGGCACGCATCGATCCGGACCAAAAGAGACCATCAAACCCGTCTTGTTTCGATCCAAATGAGCCGCCTTGACAACAGCAGCCGAGGTGCCGTACCAATCGCACTGCTTCGAGAAGACGGTCCGCAGAGCAATCTCGTGCATGAGGCCGGCTCCAGCGGCGATGGGCTCGCCGTCGCCCGCGTTGGTGTAGCTCGGCAGGGCGAGGGACGAAGCGTCGGGAAACTGAAGATCCGGGTCATCGTTGCAAAAAGCAATCAGGGCTTCCACGTGGTCTCGCGACTCTGGTCTGGGGCTGTGGATGTCGCCTCGGACGCCAACCTCGGCTGTGGTGATGCCCGCCGCGCGCTCCGATGTCGTGATGGTCGCCCGGGCCTCGTCGTAGAGCACCGAGATGTATGCCTCGGGATAGAGACCGTCGACAACACGCTGCATGTCGTCTCTTTGTTTCTTGTTGACCCACGCCGTCGCATACGACTTGGATGGGTTGCGTTGCTGCTGAGCATCGATCAAGCTCCGCCAACCAAGGCCAGACGCACCGCGACTGCACCGTACTTGTCAAGCTCTGTTTGATTGCCGGAACTTGCTACAGCGTACGCTCCCAGCAAGCCCATGCAGAAGCCCAGCGTTGAAGGCTTCTTCCGAGCCACAAGGGCCGCCTGCGGGTCCTCGCCCTTTCCATGTTGTTGCTGAAGCAGCATGAGATACTGTCGGTACTGCACAATCTGCGTAAGAACGACGAGGGGCGACAATAGGATGCTAGGTAAGGATGCGGACCCGAGAGCCAGGTCATCTGTCCCGTTTGCCAGAGCCTGTCTAAGCCCGGCGACAAGATTCGACAGTAGCCGCTTGCCACTGGTTATGATTGCGTCTGTGATGTCGGGAACCTTGTCGGATAAGGCGTCCAAATAAGGAGGCAACCCTTCTAGTGTGTCGAGAATCCACTGACGGGATGGATCGTCTTGAAGGGTCTTTTGAATAGCCACAAGTGACTCATTTGTGAAAGATTCGACTTGCGACCCGAACAACAGAATGGCGGCCTCCCTTTCGCTGCCCGAGCAGTCTCGTAACTCACCCATTGTGTTGATCAAAGGAGCTACAGATGGTGTTAGTTGACTTGATGGTTCAAGGAACCCAATGATTCAAGAAACTCAATGATTCAGGTAGGGCCAATGACACAGTCCATGCTGCCATGGTATCTTACCGTTTTTGAGTTGATGAAATGATCACTAAAGATGTATCCGCTGGTTTGGTGTTGAAACAAGGTGAGAGTGTCTGGTTTGGGGGGAGGATGCTAGCGCTCAAGATTCACAACTTGCTGAGATCTTGTATCCGCCGAGTTGTTTTTGAAACAATGTGAGAGTATTGGGTTGGGTGGATGCTCACACTCAAGATTCTCAAAATTCACAACTTGCTGAGATCTGTCTTATGGGGGCGGGGGTTCAAGAATAAGGAGAGGCATTGAATTCGCCAATGACAGTCCAATCATTTACCACGCAATGTATCAGAACTCCAATCTATCAGACCAAGGGTCCTCGGAACCATCCACTCTCCACTATCTAGACGATACCTACTCCCTTGGGACATAACGTTCATGCTTATCCAAGTGGTCTATTGTGCCGTATCAAGATGAGAAGGAGGAAATAAAAGAAACTCCGTAGGATTCGTGCCCACCCTACATCACATCATCAGAGAAGACGAATCGGGCGACGGTGTATCTTGGGTCATGGGTGGGAGTAAGCACTACGATGGAAGTGGGAGGATGCCGGGTATTCATGCAGTTCTTGACGGGACCAAAGAATAAAAAGTCCGATCCTGCACCTCCCCCATAGTATGAGCATGATTTATAGCGCTTCAGAGAATCCTGTCATATTGTAAGCCCTTTTCTTTTCTTCTTTTTGCCTCGCCAAGGAGAAGTAGCCCCGAATATGGCCCTGAGCTCATCTTCACCGTCCGGCTCGGACTTGACATTTCCGCGCATCCTTTGCCTGCACGGAGGAGGCACCAACGCCCGCATTTTCAGCGCCCAATGCCGCGTGCTACGTCGGCAGTTGGGATCCCATTTCCGCCTCGTCTTCGCAGACGCGCCTTTCCCGAGCCCGGCCGGCCCCGACGTGACGTCGGTGTACGGAGATTCGGGTTGGGGCCCGTTCCGCTCCTGGTTCCCCGTGCACGCGACAACGCGTGTCACGTTGGACGAGCATGCCATCGGCAGCCTTGATGCTTGTCTTGTGAGCGCTATGCGAGATGACGACAGGCTGGGGGCTACCGGGAAATTGGTCGGGTTGCTGGGGTTTAGCCAGGGGGCCAAGGTAGCGGGCAGCTTGCTTTTACGGTGTCAGCGTCAGCAAATGGAACGTCGTTATGCCAGCAGAAGCAGCAGCAGCAGCCGAGATGGTTGCCCAAGGCTGGAGGATGTATGCTTTGCCGTTCTACTGGCCGGACGGGCCCCATTGCTATCCCTGGACGCGAGTTCATCCGATCTCCACCTGGACACGCTTGCGCTACCAACAGTTCACGTGCACGGCCTGAATGATGCGGGAATTTCGCTGCACAGGGATCTACTGCACCATTGCTGCGACGCCAGTACCGCCAGACTGGTTGAATGGGACGGTGACCATAGAGTACCAATCAAAACCGGCGATGTGGCTGCAGTAGTGGCCGAGGTGTTGGTTGTAGCTTGCGAGACGGGGGCCTTGGTCTCAGGACACTCGCCTTTTTCAGACTTGACGGATGGTCGGACTAGGTAGACGCCGAGTTGAGGGAAGCGCAAGATGGAGCTAAGAAGAAAAAGAGAAAGAAAACAGCAACGAAGAACCAAAAGAGTGTTGGATGTTATAGGGAATGAATGATGTAGTTTCTATTATAGAGGCACTTTGGGGGGTCATTTATAAGAGTAAAACAGCTTAAATATCTATATAATAGGTCTATAAGTAGAGGATGTATAAGTATATGCTCTATAGAGTAGGTTGGCCTAGCAGCTAGATTTATAGCGGCGTTAGGTGAGCTATAAATAGGTCTATATGGGGTTTATAACCCCACAAGGCTCCACGATGCTTAAAGCTATTGCAACAGTTTCTATAGTCTATGTCGCGATAGGTATATAGGTTGCAATTGCATATTAGCAACTATAGGCCTACTTTTGTCATCACAGTTCAAATGTCTATATCTAACTGTCATCCTCACAGGTTACACCGGGCCCATCGATCAGCCTCGAGAATGCCTAGTAGATCTCGAGCTAGGAGGTTGGCATCCTTCAGGCTTCGCAACGCGTTGAAGAGCTGTTCTACCTCGTGGCTGGTCTCCTGATATGGACTTGAGAACCCGGAAAGTTTGACGCGACTCATTAAAAACGTCGTGGCACTGGATAGTGCGTTGGGAGAAAATGGATGGACCTGTACAATGGGATCATGGCCAACAAGTAAGTTACTTGCCCCATATCAACCCCGTGGTACCTCGGGATTCGATGTCGTCGAAGAGGGAGAAAAATCGCTTACCTTGAAATAGTCCAGCCTGGGTACCGCTTCGGCCAGTTGAGCTATATGGCTAGCCGAACGATATGCCCTCTGCTCGTAGTTGAGAGCCATGGGTTGCCACGAATTGTCGCCAAGTTTAAACGGTACCGCCTGGGCTGTATGGTAAAGGTGGATGGTGCTGGCGTGGGTGAGCATATGGGCGAAAGTAAGCATGGGATCGCGCTCGACGAGGGAGGCAACACCGGCAGGCGAGGTTTGGGTGAGCCGCTGGATTCGCTTATCCAAATTGGCAGAGAGCCACTCGAGGCGCTTCCACGTGCTACCGGAGCTGTTTCCAGATGCAACGGCTGCGTGGACGAGGCGTCGATTGTTCATGCACCGGCCATAGAGGGCAGCGAGCACGATGCATTCGGCAAAAGGCGACAAGGCACTACTACCCCCACTGTTGGCCACGGCCTCTGGCAGGTAATCCATCTGGATGGGTTGATTGTTCTGGAAGTTGGTCTCGGGAGCAGGGAGGCGTATGCAGATCTGAAAAGAGGGGGAAAAAAAGAAGACGGACAAAGTCAGAACTCATGGACCGACGACAATCATCATCATTTTGGATCGATATAGCGACAAACTCACCATCTCTTCGTGTAGCGTCAACGGCCACTCATTGCGCGCGCTGAGGAATCGATCAAACGCAAAGGCCAACCATACGGTCCGGCGCCTCTCCTCGGCCTCGGAGAAGGTCATGTCCGGCACCGGCACAGACGTGGGGGAGAAACACAACGCGGCGTCCATGTCGTGCAACCGAGACATTTGCACGAGACGGAACGTGCGGCCGGCTGTGAGCATACCCCGGTGCTCGCACACGCGAAGGTATTCGTAGTGGGCGACGAAGAGACCGGCCTGGATGTGTTCGAGCTGCACTGCGGCCGTGTCTAGGGCATCCAGGTCGTTGAGCAACTGTCGCGTCTGGGCATACAGTGCCTCGCTGAGGCTGCTGAAAGAAGAAGACATGGCAGCTGCCAAGGTGTGCATGGCCGATCGGAGACATCCTCTCCCCGGCTCGAGACGGTCCTGGCCCGCCCAGGAGAAGTAGTGCCTCTCATTGATGATGGGCATTATCGTGTGCACATGATCGAAGTATACCTGGTCTCTACCAAGTGTTAACACGACAATGTTGGCATCTTTTTTCCTTCGCAGCTGGGGGCCTGGTGCCATCGACGACGCACGCAGTTGCAGAACTTACAAATTTGCTCGGATTCGTTCGGATAGGTTCAGTTCTTTAATGGTTGGTGCGGGGTTCGGCGTGTACGGCCTGCTTGCTGGAGCAGTACTCGACACTGGCGTCATCAAGAGATTGTTGGATGCGTGACTCGAACTGTTGAGGTCCGAGTATGGGGATAGTGACATGGGAGCAAGATGGGCGAGTTCCGGTAGGTCATCGAGCAAGGGTTTGGTCGTGGTCAATGCGGTATCCGAGAGGACCCACGATGTGTCTGTTCCGAGGAACCCGTCATCTATTTCGTACAATGGAACCTTGGTCGGGGACTCAGGCGTTGCAACAGTGACGGCTGCTGCTGCTGCGGCATCCGAGACACGATCCGCTGCCTCGCATTCGATCATACCCAGCTGGCCGTGGAGCTGCCACTCTAGCGAAGCTGTTCAACATGTTCGTATCAGTTCAACGTACCCTGCAAGATGAATATGTTGGTTGATATTCCTGCCAGATCAAGACGAATGGAGCTGGAACTGGAACTGTTTGCTGCTTGCATGTGCTGCCGAGAAAAAGATGTCCTGGAGCAAGAAGGAACCAATCAACCCGGCAACAAAGTGAAAGCGAAGTGAAGTGAGTTGCTAGAACACGTACCAACACGATCCCGCAAAGCCTTGATTTGTCCCCTCTTGGGCCCTCTGGGAGGTCGTTTTGCAATCAAGACACATGTCGTGCCAGACTCGGCGCATGTGGCACATTGCGGTCGGACGCGATCACATCGCGCCTTGCGCCGTCGACACTCTTCACAGGCAAGCCCGGGCTGCTGACGAGTCCCGGTTGCCATTGATATTGTGTTGGATTCCCAGGGCTCGTATGCGGGTATTGGTCGTGGAAATCGTCACTCGTAGAAGTGGTGATATATCGCTGGTGATGTTGTTATTAGGTAGAGGGTGGCGGTTAGCCTGGAGGTAAAGTGGGCTATGGGCTGTTGGCCGTTGTGGCTGGCCACAGGCCCCCCCATCCCGCTAGGTGTGGCTAAGCACCTATACCTCCATGATCTACATACATAATGGCTTGATAGGTCTGTTCCGGTGTCCCCCCACCCTTCCGTGCTTACCCCCACCCAATGTTAAAGAGACCAGGCAGGAGCAAAGGTCAAGCTGATCACCCTTTTTGACGGCGACTGATCCCGAGCGTGAACCCGTTGTCCGGTGGCCAAAAAGAAGAGCCGAATGGCACCATGTTTTGGAACAACCGCCGTCGTGTAGTATTCGCTTACTCTGGGCACGGTACCAGTCGCATTTGTGCTGTTGTGTGTGGGGTTAGAGAGGCTGAGCCTCGATATCCGGCCAATAACGTTTCCAGGTGCGATTACAAATATTCCACAGGTTCTTGGAACTTGCGTAATATGATCTGGGAGGAAGAGGCTATATGCCGTGCCGCATCGATGCCGTCGTCTAGACTCTGCAGGGCCATTTTCCCCTGACCCGGCGGCACGGCTGGGCACGGGTGGCGCGATGGGGCACAGTCTTAGTGTAAGTAGGAGTACCAGAAAGAGATAGGTCTGGTTTTTCTCCCAAGGCAGCAGAGCGGACCTTGTTGGTTTGACAGTCAGGTCAAAATGAAGTGGTCACTTAATTCCCGTAGCAATAATCGTCAATATTGCAGTGGGAATAACGTGGTGAAAAAGGCTTGTATTGGCAAAGGGTAAGTTGCGCGGGCTGCCGCGGTGGAAGTGGGAAGTGCCCCGCCAAGTGTGGCTGACCGTGCCAACTGTGGCGTAGAGGGGTTTCCACCTTCCGTGCGGCCCTGTGCTTAGCTAATTGCCACTTGCCTCGATTTGCCCGTTATTCCAACAGACCTTTTGAGACAAAAGATCTTTTCGACACAAAAGTTGCCCTGGGTTCCATGTCAGCCCATATCCGCATCTCACGTCCGGATCGTCACCGAATCGGCCCTCGGCCTTGTGGGTTTCCTAACTGAGAAGACAGGAACCGTCATCCCGTCATCCCCCGCCTAGCGAATGCAAGCTTGTGACGGCTGATTGGAAGGAAACCCCACGGTACGATGACAGGATCGCTGCCCTGCCCTTGCAGGGGCGCCGCTCGCTGTCCATTTAGAGTAACTCATATATCCGACGAGCCCGACGAGTGGATATAGAGGAGTAATAAGCCCCTCCCGCTCCCCCCGGACAAGGATGTGCAACGCCCTTGACGGGGTGGGGGGGACGAACCGCATCGCATACATAGTACGACAAGGGATATGCCATCAGAACAGCCAGCCTTTTGAGGTTACGTACGTTCCGCAGAGTCAATAGCCTTTCTGCGCTCATCTTCAGCAGACACCCTTGTATGCATGCTCCTTTCTAACACTCTTCAGCAGACACCCTTGTGTGCATGCTCCTTTCCAACACCCGAATCTGACAGGGTTCTTGCTTTTTGCTCTCGTGAGGCGTCCGGGACTCAAGCCACTCACAAAGACCGAGGCAACAATAAATCTGCCCATCCAAGATATCGAGGGGGAGGTGCTGGTATCGGCCGGCTCTAAAGGGGAGGCCGTAAGTATAAACAATTGTGTCATCTTCGCTCATTGTAAGCGGCTGCCTGATACCCGTTATATTAGCTCATTGGTACCCCATCAGACTGCCTGATACCCGTTTCATCTGCACACTCCGATCTCACTTCATTCGTCATCTATCCGTTCATCAAACAAATAAACATGAGATACCCGCCCACCTTCTGGTTGTCTGCTGTGCTGCCGGTCGCCACATGTGCAGACCAGTTCAGCCCTGACAGCTATGCGGCCAAAGATGTCATCACCCGCGACGTGGCTGTCATTGGCGGAGGAAACAGCGGCACCTATGCCGCCATCAGGCTCACAGACCTCGATCAGAGCGTTGTAGTGGTCGAGAAGCAGGCGCAGCTGGGTGGTCACGTCGACACGTACACGGATCCCACCACGGGGACCAAGATCGATTTTGGCGTGCAGACTTGGTTCAACTACACCGTCGTGCGTGACTTTTTCGCCCGCTTCGATATTCCCCTCTCGCTATACACGCTCTCGCCCGCGGCTCCCATCTACGCCGACTTCAAGACCGGCAAGGCATTTCCCGACTTCACGCCCAGTCTGGACTTTGCCGCGTACGCCGCCCAACTGGCCAAGTACCCCTACATCACCGACTCCTATGATCTGCCTGACCCGGTGCCGGAAGATCTTCTGCTGCCGTTTGGAGAGTTCTTGGCAAAGTACGACCTCGAGGACCTTGCCTGGATCATTTGGTCCAACTCTTGGGGCGCCGGCGATGCCCTCAAGCAACCGACCATCTACATGCTCAAGGCCATCGACGAGGCGTTCCTCAACACGCTTGTAGAGGGTGGCGTCACCAGTGCCCGGCGCGACAACCAAGAAATCTTTGACAAGGCTCTACAGGAGCTGGATTCAGATGCTCTGGTGTCGAGCACCGTAATCGCGGCACAGCGTCCTGCCGAGGAGGGTGGCGAGAAGACGAAGCTGGTGGTCAAGACGCCGAACGGTACCAAGCTCATCATCGTCTCCAAAGTGCTCATTAGCGCTCCACCAACCATCTCCAACCTGGGTGCGTTGGGCTTGGACGACACGGAAGAGTCTCTGTTCAGCCAATTCACCAGCAGCTCCTTCTACTGCCATCTCATCGCGGACACGGGTCTTCCCAAGGGCTACAGCTTTCAGAACGTCCGGCCCACGAGCAGAGCCACGTTCAGTATCCCCCCTCTCCCAGGACTCTACAACATCAATCCCACAGCCGTCGAAGGCATCTACTCTGTCTGGTACGGAGGTACTGAGCCTCTGTCCCGAGATCAGGTGAAGAAGGACATCACGGCCACGGTCAAGCGCCTGCGGAAGACGGCCGAGGGGTCGAGCAAGGGGAAAGTCAGCTTCGTCGACTACAGCAGCCATACACCTTTCCAACTGGCCGTGCCTTCTGATGCCATTGCAGATGGCTTCTACAGGGAGCTCGAAGGGCTTCAGGGTCACAGGAACACGTGGTATACCGGCTCTGCGTTTGTTGGCAACCATGCAGCCGTGTTGTGGAACTTTACTGAAGCTCTCTTGCCCAGGGTTATTGGTTGATTAAAGCTTGAAGCTGGGAAAGCGGCGGGGATTCGGTACTTCATATTCACGTGTCATTTTTCATTAGCATAACCTCCACATGCCAATTTAGTAAATATAGATGGACAGCAATAGTCGGTAAAACATGGATGGCAGACCAAAATCATGATACTGTGAGAAAGCCTGAAAACAACAAAATCTGCAATGAACCCAGATTTGGGCTTGATAGTGTCACTCAGTAGCCATGCCATTCTGTTCGCTCCATCAAGGGCGTGTTGCTGCGGTCACAGTCAAAATAAATCAATACGCGAGATGGACGGTAAGATCATAAGCGGATGTGGATTCTCATAACCTTTCCTCTTTGGAACGTTTTACCCAAGGAGAGAGCCGTGACGTCTAAGCTTATGTGGACTCTTTAGTCAGACGGGGAGTATCTCGGGTCCCAACTTCCGCCAACACCGGTTCCGAGCAACTCGGACAGCGGAAATCCGTGGCTTAAACTGTCTCATTACTCAACATCGTCCGATTCAAGGCCGAGATATCCAATCAAGACACCAGAATGGCACATGCCCAGATGCAAACCCCATCCGCCAATCCATGAATGCGTGAGACGCTGACAGTTGATCCACCCTGACCGCAGCTGTGCGGCTCAGCCTGCAATCCATATCTATACTCGTTCAAGATAGTCCGACTACGATGGAAGTTTTTGGATGGCGGACTTGGAAAAATTCCGTATCTGAATACCTTCCTCATTTGGAACTATGTCTCAAATGGTCGTCTTATCTGCAAAACACCGTGCAGATTCCGGCATCGTAAGGTTGACGTGAAAGCCAACCAACTGATGGGACCGTCTTCATCACCACACAGCCGTTGATCTCTTGCCAGCTCTCCAAAATCTCGAACTCGCAGAAATAACGTTGAATTATAGGCCCAAGTACCTGCCTGTGTTCTCATGAAACGCTCAGATTGAGGGAAACAATCAACCCTTCCATTTTAACCATCAAAGATGGGAGATACTCAAGACTCGCCGTGGGTGACCGAGCCCATTGCAATCGTTGGCTTGAGCTGTAAGTTTGCAGGCGATGCGTCGAATGCGGATGGGTTGTGGAAGTTACTCTCCGAAGGACGAAGTGCATGGAGCGAGATTCCAGCCTCCCGTTTCAACCCCAAGGGCACTTACCATCCAAACCATGAAAAGTTGAGCACAGTAAGAAGACGGGAAACCCCTGTTGATAAGTATAATGTCGAGCTGGGACAACTGACGCATTATCTTCCCTAGATACATGTCCGTGGCGCGCACTTTCTGGACGAGGATGTGGGACTTTTTGACGCGGCTTTCTTCAAGTTTCCTACGGAAACCGCAGCGGTAAGCGATACTCATGCTTTTTTTCTTTTCTTTATCCACATGTTATTACGATCTTCCCCGAGAATGAATATGAGCTAATTAAAATTCCTTGGTAGACATTGGATCCTCAGTTTCGGCTCCAGCTAGAATCAGTCTATGAAGCACTAGAGAATGGTTCGTAATTTAACCAACCGTCTGCTTTTTTTCTCTTTTTTCTTCTTATAGCTCTCTAGGTTCTAGAGTTTCATATTGCTGACAAAAGACTTTGGATATCTTCAGCTGGACTTCCTCTGGATCAAGTCGCGGGCTCCAAGACGTCCGTGTTTGCTGGCACATTTGTTCACGATTACCGAGATGGATTGATTCGTGATGAAGACAACATTCCAAGGTTCTTTCTCACGGGCGTTGGCTCTGCCATGGCCTCCAACCGTATATCGCATTTCTTCGACTTCAAGGGGGCCAGTATGACGATCGATACCGGTTGCTCAACGACGCTGGTAGCTCTTCATCAAGCTGTTCAGAGTCTACGAAGCGGAGAGTGCGACATGAGCATTGTGGGTGGGTCGAACGTCTTGCTAAACCCTGACAATTTCAAAACGATGGGATCATTGGGGTAAGTCTACCTGCTTCTGTTCGCTCCCCCCGGTCCAGCGAAATAAAGTGACTGACATACATGGCCAGCTTTCTGTCACCCGATGGTAAGTGCTTTGCCTTCGACTCTCGCGCCAACGGCTACGGGCGTGGCGAAGGCGTGGCTACCATTGTCATCAAGAGACTTAAAGATGCCATTGCGGCCGGAGACCCGATTCGGGCTGTCATCCGCGAAACGCTCTTGAACCAAGACGGAAAGACGGAAACTCTCACATCACCAAGTCAAGCGGCGCAAGAAGAGCTCATGCGGGAATGCTACTCCAAGGCTGGTATCGACCCTCTTAGCACGCAGTACTTTGAAGCCCACGGAACCGGCACTGCGACGGGTGACCCGATCGAGGCCGGAGCTATTGCTGCAGTCTTCCAGGGCCACCGTAGAACGGCCCAAGGGGCTCTGCGTGTCGGCTCGATCAAGACAAACATCGGACACACGGAAGCGACTAGCGGGCTGGCCAGCGTGATCAAGGTGGTTCTGGCCATGGAAAGGGGTAAGATCCCGCCTACAATCAACTTTGAAAAACCCAATCCCAAACTGGCGTTGGAGGAATGGCGAATCAAGGTGGCTACCGAGTTGGAGGACTGGCACGATGGCCCTGGTGGCCTTATGCGAGCCTCGATCAACAACTTTGGCTATGGTGGTAGCAATGCGCATGTCATTGTTGACCATCACGATGCGTCCTCACTCCAGACTCGCGGCAAAGTTACTAGCAACGGAAATTCCGGCAACGGCACAAATGGTACCGCAAACGGTCATACCAACGGTGTCAACGGGCACGTGTCATCATCCTACGACGAAACCAAGTTGTTGCTCCTCAGCGCAAAGGATGAGCAGGCCTGCCGACAGATGGTTTCCAACCTCAAAGGATACCTCGAGAACCCAGACCACACAGAAAAGGGGCAAGACGTGAGCACACTCCTGGACAACTTGGTGTACACCCTAGGTCAACGCCGTACCCTGTTTCCTTGGGTTGCTGCGCACCCAGTCCCCTTCAATCAAGGCGTCGACGAAGTGATCAAAGCCCTGGACACGCCCAAGTTCCGACCAACTCGCACAACACGACAGCCTCGCATCGGCATGGTCTTCACCGGACAGGGTGCGCAGTGGTACGCCATGGGGAGAGAATTGATCACAATGTACCCAGCGTTCAAGAACTCGCTCGAGGAGGCAGATGCCTTTGTGAGAGAGCTCGGGGCAGATTGGTCCTTGATGACAGAGCTGCATCGGGATGCCAAAACGACCAGAGTCAACGGGACGGGCTTCAGCATTCCCATCTGCGTTGCCTTGCAAATCTCCTTGGTTCGCCTCCTACGCACCTGGGGCGTGACGCCGGCTGCCGTAACCAGCCATTCGAGCGGAGAGATTGCCGCAGCCTATACCGTTGGTGCCATAAGCTTCCGTTCGGCTATGGGCATCGCCTACCATCGCAGCAGGCTGGCTGCCGACATGACTGGTCAAGGACCCATCCGAGGCGGCATGCTGGCTGTTGGACTCGGGCATCAAGACTCTCAGGACTTTCTGGATCGACTTACGACTGACGCCAAGGCCGTGGTGGCCTGTGTCAACAGTCCTTCCAGCACCACGGTGGCTGGTGATGTTGCCGCCATCGAGGAACTCGAGACTTTGCTCCAAGCAGAGAGTGTCTTCGCTCGACGCCTCCGAGTCGATACCGCTTACCACTCTCATCACATGAAGCCTATTGCTAGCCAGTATCGCGTGGCCCTGAACAGCCTGCCGCAGCAGGATGATACGGCCACACACGACAGCAAGCTTGATTCAGTTGCGTATGCTTCCCCAGTCACAGGATACCGGATCTCAAGCGCCGAAAAGATAGCGCATCCCGACCATTGGGTCGGTAGCTGTTGCAGCCTGTTCAATTCGTCGATGCCTTTACCGAGATGATTCTGGGAGATCTGGACAACAGCGACTCGGACCATCCCGTCTCTAGCGTGGACATCGTGGTCGAGGTTGGTCCTCACACTGCTCTCGGTGGCCCTATCCAGCAGATTCTCGAGCTGCCCGAGTTTGACGGGATTCAGCTGCCCTACTACGGCTGTCTGGTACGCAACAACAACGCCGTGGAAAGCTTGCAGACCCTCGCCGCGAACTTGTTGCGAGAAGGCTTCCCCGTCGATCTAGACGCGGTCAACTTTCCCGGCGGGCGAGGCCGGGACGATGTGCGAGTCCTCACGAACCTACCTTCGTACCCTTGGAACCACCAGACTCGCCACTGGATCGAGCCGCGATTCAACACGGGGCTCCGAGAAAGGGATCAGCCCCCTCACGACCTGCTCGGCTCGCTTGTACCCGGGACAAACCCAGAGGCGCCGTCGTGGCGGCACACGCTGCGCACCAGCGAATCGCCCTGGGTGAGAGACCATGTCATCCAGTCCAACATGCTGTACCCCGGCTGTGGGTTCGTGAGCCTGGCCATCGAAGCTGTTGGGCAGCAGTTGTCGATGGTGGCGGGCACTCAGAGCCAGGAGGCGAGAAAGATTTCCGGCTATCAAGTGCGAGACGTCAATGTCGTACAGGCCCTCGTCATTCCAGACACGCCCGAGGGCATCGAGATCCAGACCGTTTTGCGTCCTGCAGACGAAAAGCACATTGGTGTGCGTGGGTGGAAGCAGTTTGAGGTCTACTCCGTGACGGCAGACAACCAATGGGCTCAGCATTCTCAGGGTCTGATTGCCGTCGAGTTCGAGGAGTCCAGCACGAAGAGAGTCGACGAGTTCGACGACAGCAAGTACAAGGCTCTGGACCCCGCGTCAGGCTATGTGCGACGAATCGATCCCGTCGACATGTGGAACGTCTTGGGTTCGCTTGGTATCCAGTATGGGCCGACGTTCCGAAACATCAGCAACATCGTCCAGTCGGGCAAAGAGCTTCGATCGACAAGCACCATCGTCATAGCGGACACGTCGGTGCCCAAGGACCTGCCTCGGCATCATGTCGTCCATCCTAGCTTGCTCGACGCAGCGGCCCAAGCAACCTACACTGCTCTCCCCGGCGTGGAGTCCCGCCAAGATAGCCCGAGGGTGTTCCAGTCTATCGAGAAGCTTTGGGTATCGAGCGAAATAAGCCACGAGGCGGGTCACATCTTCCAATGCTACACGTCGCTCAAGCACGCTGATGCTCAAGGCATCGAAGCCGACATTGTGTTGGCTGAGCCGAGATCAGACGGCGTGGTGAACCCTTTGCTCAAGATCCAGGGGCTCGTGTTCTCATCGCTCGGCCGAACGGTATCTGACGCCAACACCAGGCGTTGGGAGCGCGACCTCTGCAGCAAGATAGTGTGGGACGCTGACCCAGACCTGAACGATCCTGTAACGAATGGAACGACCCTTGGAGCCTCCAACCAGGAACACGACCATATCTCGCCTCAAGCCACGAGGTTGCTGCCTGATGAATCAAACACGCTTCTCAAGCGCATCGTCCACAAGAATCCCCGCGCACGAATTCTTGACATTGGGGCCAGTATCCAAGATGCAGGCAATACTTTGCTACAGGTGCTGGGAACCGTAGAGGCCGGAGGACCGCTCGTTGCGCTCTATCACTTCACCAGCGTCACGGACGACGACTTTGATGCGGCACAGCAGGAGCTCTCTCGATGGAACGAGGTTCTCGTCTTTGATACGCTCAACATCGACGCCGACGCGTCTCTTCAAGGGTTTGACCTCGGCAGTTACGACGTTGTGCTCGTGAACCAGGACTTAGGTCTCGCGTCATTCCCTACCCAGGCGCTAGCAACGTATACAGCCTGCTCAAGCCCGGCGGCAGGGCATTCATCACTCATCAAGCTACTTCAGAAGAGGCTTCTTCTTGGGACCGAATACTCGAGCAAACGGGTTTCAGTGGCGACAACATCAACCATCACAATGGCGGCACCACCACCACCACCATTGTGACGACCGTGCCACTACCACCGCCAACCGACCTACCGAGTATCCTGGCTGCAGATGACTTGACGCTCATCACCAGTGGGGAAGCTGGTGATGCTGAGTCTACTTGGCTCGAATCGTTACAGCATGCCCTATCCAGTGACGGACGCAAACCTGCCATCCACCGTCTCGACTCCTCAACAGCAACTACCTTGACAGCCTGCACTGGGAGAGTCTGCGTGTTTCTCGGCGAGGTAGAGCGCCCTATACTTCGAGACTTGGACGCCGAAACGCTCGAGGCCATCAAAGCCATGGCAATCAGCTGTAAAGGGCTGCTCTGGATCACTCGCGGCGGTGCTGTCGAGTGTGAGAATCCCGACCTCGCCCTCGCCCCAGGCCTCCTCCGATCTCTGCGGAACGAATACCTCGGCCGACCGTACCTGACGCTCGACTTAGATCCCAGCGCTCCGCTCTGGTCAGATGACAATGTTGCTGCCATTGCCCGGATCGTCAAGACGGGATTTCCAACGTCCACGGGCGTCACCGAATCGGCGCCGAGTGACCTCGAGTATGCCGTTCGAGAAGGCGTCATCAAGATTCCGAGAGTTATCAAGGACGTACCGCGAAACTCGATGGTGTCGCCCGACGACGACGACGCCGCCGATCTCGACAAGGTTACCATGGGACCGCTTCACCAACCTGATCGTCCACTGTCCATGCACGTCGGGATGCCCGGGTTGTTGGATACCATAGCATTTGACGACGACCAGTCCATCTCGGCAGATGATGGGCGCATCGCACCCGAGTTGGTTGAAATCGTGCCCAGGGCCTACGGCGTCAACTTCCGGGACGTCATGGTTGCCATGGGTCAACTACACGAGCGAGTCATGGGACTCGAGTGCGCCGGCATCATCACTGGTGTAGGAAGCGAGGCAGCCAAACAAGGATATTCGATTGGTGATAAGGTCTTCTGTCTACTGCGCGGACCCTTTGGTAGCCGCGCTCGCATCGAATGGACCAAAGTCTCACACATGCCCGCGGGACTCAGCTTCGAAGAGGCTGCTTCGCTACCCGTCATATTCTGCACCGCATACATCGGCCTGATCGACCTGGCTCGCCTCTCGCCTGGCGATACCATTCTCATCCATGCTGCGGCCGGTGGAGTGGGACAGGCCGCGATCATGATGGCTCGTCACCTCGGCGCAGACATATTCGTCACCGTTGGCACTCCCGAAAAGCGCCAGCTCGTCATGAGCAAGTACGGCATTCCAGCCGACCGTATCTTCAGCAGCCGAGATGCGTCCTTTGCTTCTGGTGTTCTCACCGCTACCAACGGCCGTGGGGTCGATGTGGTCCTCAACTCGCTGGCCGGACCCCTTTTGCAGGAGAGTTTCAATATTCTCGCCCCCTTTGGTCATTTCATCGAGATCGGCAAGCGTGATTTGGAGATCAACAGTCATCTGGAGATGCGACCCTTTAGTCGGCAGGCGTCCTTCTCCGCCTTCTACCTCCTTGCCCTCATGCAGCATAAGCCACGACGGATTCATGACGTCTTGAACGAGATATCGCGACTCGTCGAGGCCAAAATCATTGCTCCAGTCCATCCCGTCACGGCATACCCAATCGCCGAAACCTCAAAGGCCTTCCGTCTGCTGCAGACAGGCAAACACATGGGCAAAGTGGTTCTAACTATAGGCCCACAGGATCTTGTCCCGGTCCGTCGACCATCGCCCACCCCCAGGTTCTCTCCAGATGCATCCTACCTTCTCGTGGGCGGCATGGGTGGAATCGGGCGTGCCATCGCACATTGGACGGTGGCTCACGGGGCCAAGAACCTGGTGTTCTTGTCACGTAGCGCTGGTCGGTCAGGTGCATCCTCCAAGTTCCTGAAAGAACTCGAGCAGGCCGGTTGCAGAGTCAAGCCTGTGAGTTGCGATGTGTCCAACGAATCTCAGCTTGCACAAGCACTGCAGGCTTGTAAAGAGGATGGGCTCCCGCCGATCCGGGGCGTGATTCAAGCAGCAATGGTTCTTCAGGTAAGTGTATCCCACCAAAAGCCCAGATATTTATCCAATTTATCCCACCCAGAAGAAAGCCCACATATCTTGGCTGTCTTACTTACTCTTTCTTGTTCTCCTCTAGGATACCATTTTGGAACAAATGTCGCATGAAAACTATGCCAAAGCCATTCGCCCCAAGGTCCACGGCACGTTGAATCTGCACAAGCAGTTCGACAAGGCCGACTCTTTGGACTTTTTTGTCATTCTCTCCTCCGTCGTTGGTGTTGCGGGAAACGCCAGCCAATCCAATTATTCAGCCGCTGGGTCTTATCAGGACGCGCTCGCTCGGTGGCGCGTCTCTCGCGGTCTTCCGGCCGTGTCCGTGGATCTCGGTGCTGTCAAGGCTATCGGCGTAGCCGCTGAGACTGCCGGTGTCTTGGGCCGTCTGCAAAGAACCGGCCATATGCCCCTGAGCGAGGATCAAGTGCTCGGCGTGCTGGGAAGCGCTATTCTTGCTCCGTACGAGCCGCAGGTTGTCGTCGGGCTCAACTCTGGACCTGGCAACCACTGGGATCGCACCGGCGAGTCCCAGCTGGGCCGCGACGCTCGATTTTCTGCCCTGCGTGCTCGCGAAATTGATCAGATACACGGAAACTCTGGTTCGGGGGCAGCGACTGGTGACTCGTCTTCGCTGGCCAGTAGATTGGCCACGGCTAAGTCGTCAGACGAAGCAACCCAGTCCGTTGCCGTGGCGATTGCGGAGAAACTGTCCGACATCTTCATGATTCCGGTCGACGACATCGAATTGGCAAATCGACCCGCGCAGTATGGAATCGACTCGCTCGTCGCCGTGGAGTTGCGCAACATGCTTGTTCAACAAGCGGCGGCAGAAGTGTCCATCTTTAGCATCATGCAAAGCGCGTCACTGGCCGCTCTCGCAGCCGATGTTGCGGCAAAGAGCACACATGTTAGCGCCAACTTGTTTGTAACTTGAGTTTCTAAAATAGGCTTCATTATTTTCGGGTAGTAATATGAATCACAGAGTATAGAAATAACCTTGTGGCAATCGTCACATCCGTATCTTTAGTAAATAATAATGAGCCATGTAAAACTAAAGATATCTCCCAATATCGTTGACATATAGAAGCTAGGCTATAGTGTAAGCTAATCATAAAGAAGGGAGCCAGAGCGGACACAGTATACTACTATATGAACTAGGGCAATTTGACTAACTGTCCTTATAGTACTAGCTCTAGTTGTAGTCTATAGATTGTATAAGTCTTGATGTTTTTATACAAGAGACATTATACACGTTAATTTTAGCTACTCACTAGACCAAGAAAGCGCTTTATATACTATAAAGACTACTCTATAATCAAACTTATACTTTTCACTATAAACAATCATAATAATAAAATAGATTAGTTTAATGAAGTTTTATATATTGTGTCTATTTATCCAAATAGAGACCCTTCTACATATATAGAGGCTATGTGTCACAAGCAGGTCAAGAAAACCAACTGCGCCACAAAGCAAA
>JAIMZG010001322.1:0-31925 GCA_020466075.1 Colletotrichum coccodes
TTTCCAGGCCTACCCAGAACCCTCGTCATGTCCAAGCAAGAAGTCGATCCCATGGAAGTCGATCCCAATGCTTTGCTGAAAAGCCGCATCGCAGTCCCCCGTTGCAACAGCATGTCTTCCGAACCACCAACTCGACACCGGAGGAGGGGTCTCTCGATGTGAGCAGCGAGACCTCCTGGTCGGACGCAGCCGTCGAAAACGAAGACTGGGCTGCGTTTCGCCCAACATCCCCTCTCTCAACACGTCTCTCGGAGCTCTTCGAGGAGAACATCACTGCCAAGATCTGCCGCACCGGCACAAAATCCCTCCAGGAGCAGGTCTCCTTCGCCTCGAGCGAAATTCGGAAGACACCGATTGCCTTTCCCGAAATCGTACCCCAGGACGGCCCCAACGCAGGGCAATACGAGTTCCGCGACCCGGACTTCTGGACCTGCGGGTTTTTCCCCGGGACCCTGTACGCCCTGCTGGAACGGAGCATCAAGCACCCGCAGGCCATGAGGCTCTCGGACGCCGGCCCGGAGCTCAGCGTAGGCGGTCTCCGCGCGCATCTGCAAGAGCTCTGCAACATCTGGTCCGACCCATTGCACGGCATGGCCAGCAGAACTGACACGCACGACATCGGCTTCATCATCATGCCGGCCCTGCAGCGAGACTGGGAGCTGACCGGCAACCAGAAGAGCTTCGACTCCATCGTCCGGGCTGCCCGCAGCCTTGCAACCCGTTATGTGGCTTCTGCTGGAGCGATTCGCAGCTGGGACTGCCTTCTCAAGAAAGATATCACCGTGACGGACCAGACGACCAATCTGTTAGCCATCATAGACAGTCTTTGTAACCTGGACCTGCTCTTCTATGCCGCCGCGCATACGGGGGACACTACTCTAGCGGACATTGCCACCACTCACGCCCGTACCCTCTTACATACGCATCTCCGGCCAGAACCCGCAAACACGCTCGCCAAAGACGGCTACAGGGGCCAACACTACTCGACGTGCCATGTCGCCAACATCGATCCCGCTACTGGTAACCTCAAGTGGCGCTGGACAGCACAGGGTTACGCCAACGATTCGACATGGGCTCGCGGCCAGTCGTGGGCGATCCTGGGGTATGCTCAGACGTATCTCTGGACGAAGGACCGGGTGTTCCTCGAAGCTGCTTGCGGAGTGGCCGAGTACTTCTTGTACAGGCTTGACACCGCACCTTCGTGCGTAGATATCCCGTTTGTTGAAGAAGGAGCACAGGGCGCTGGATTACAAGACCGGTTACCGGGTAAAACCAAGGGACGTCGGGTGCCGCTGTGGGACTTTGATGCTCCCATCCGGAACCCATCGGACCCCTTGCGGGACTCTTCAGCCGGTGTGATTGCGGCGAACGGCATGCTTCTTCTGTCAAAGGCTCTCGAGAGTGTCCAGCAGCATGCCTTGGCCCGCAGGTTCTTCGGGGCTGCTGTTGAGATAGTCAGAGATACTTTGGACCACTCCCTCGCAACCGAGAAAGCGCAGTTTGTGAGGAGCGGCAACAACGCAGGCGTGCTCATCGAAGATTCCGTCGCCGGTAGAGCCTTTGACGGTATTCTGAAGCATGGCACTGCCAACAACAACGAGAACGCGAGACGGAGGTACTGGAACCACAGTCTCGTGTACGGTGATTACTATCTCGTGGAGTTTGGGAACAGACTTTTGAACATGAGTTTGGTGTAGGGTATTCTTATTTTTGCTGTACATTTACATACTAAGTGTTTCTGGGCCAATAGAAGACATTAGATTTACCACCCTCCACCTTCGTATTCTGTGCCGAATATGCCATCATCGTAGCTGATGATCCTGTCCATATCCATGAACTGCTGATCCAGAAGTAACTGAGAGATGTTGCTCAACTCGCCGCTTCCGACGCTGCCTCTATGGTACATGTTCGGCTGAGCCATCGTCTTGACATTGTCCATTTCCATCCCAGGCGGTACTAACAGAGCACTGGGCGGTGGGTTCGGGTTCATCGTCGAGTCATTGGGCAGAAACTGTTGAGCCACGACAATCGTGTCGAGATTTTCGGGTACGACTTCGCGTTGAGGTGCCGACGCAGGCGCAGCAGCCATGCCGTTTTGCTCACTCCGGCCACGGCCTGACCTTCTTTCCGGCACGCCGGATAAGTGCTGTGAACGGTTAACTGTATTTTGCGGGAAAGCTGCTGCCGGCGAAGACTTGGATGCTGTGTGGTCGATCTCTGTCGTGTATCCCAGGACGTTGATGTTGAAAGACGCATCATCGCGACAGTGAGAGTGCATCTCAGTGAGTTTCCTCGAATACTTTCCGGCCAAGTTGTCTCTCTGGGGCTCCAAGCCGTGTGGGCCGGCCCACCGTCTTGCCATCTCGTCGAGGATTTGCACGAGAGACCAGAACTCCGGGGCCAGCTCCGTAGCAATGTCGTACCGCCATCGGAGCAGGAGCACCCTCGCGGCCGCGTATATGCAGAAGGCAAACTGGCTCGACACGGGCGTCGCTGAAGGTGCATGCTTCAAGTAGTTCTCCGTGATGATGGCGATTTCCACGGCTGCGGCCTGGCATGTGTCTGCGCTCAAGATGCTAGGCAGGCGGGCCCGAAAGGGCCATTCACTCGGCGGAAAAGCAATCAGCTGGTGAAGCAAGATCATCGAGGCGTTATGTGTTACGTGCGCCAGAGTCAGGTTGGGATCCATCCGAGTCGATTGACGGGCAGTGTTTGCTTGCCACTTGAGAGGCAACAACATTTTCCAGCTGGAACAAATTTCCAAGTTAGCGTATTCGAGAATTACTAGAGCCTGTAAAACTTACTGTACCAGTCGCAGGTCAAGCTCCTTGAAACGGGTAAGCCAGCGGCTGATATCGCGCTGATCTCGCATGTTGACTTTTTGCTGCAAGAAGTAGCTTGTGACCCTACTGAGGCTTTCGGTCGCCTCGAGTGAATAAGCGAAAGCGCCCACTGTCGACATGTCGATGCTGGCGGCCGCAGCCCCCGGAGACATTCCGGCCTCGGAAGGGGTCCGGGTCTCCTCTTCTGTGACGGCTTGAGCGGCCGGTGCGTAGTGAGACGGGATGAAGGCGATGGGGTTCCCGATTCTCCCAGCAGCCTTGTCCCATATACCGAAATAAGGCGTGGCGACCTTGTCTTCCTTGCGCCAGAGGATGCCGTCGCATGGAAGCCGGCAGTGCACGTCGTCCGAGGTTAGACTCGTGTTCCAGCCCATCGTGACCGAGATCAGTCGATCCAGCTTGAAGACGTTCCAGAACACCCGCCGTCTCTCTTCGGCCTCTGTCCAGCTTTCGGGCGGGGCAAGCGAGACGAAAGGTTGAGACAAGGATGGCCTCTCAACGTCGTCAAACTCAACTGTGAGTTGGAGGTACTCGACGGTTCGGGTGAGTGAGCCGACTAAAGACCATGCTTTCGCTGCCTCACCGCTGCCAATCTTTTTTTTTGTTAGAATATGCAACTGAGAGAAGGGGGGAGATACTTACATCATTGAAGGCAACAATGATGAGAGCTTGGAGACTCTCGACGCTGAGGCTACGCATGGCATTCGAGACCACCCAGTCTCTGATCAGATCTCGTTGTTGTGATGAACTAAACACGCTGAAATCGACGTTTTCATTGTCGATGTATCTTGAAGTAGAGAGAATCATGGCATGGAGGACGATTCGGAGGGCCTCGAGTTCACTTGGCTGGTCAAGTCGGCGACGAAACCTTGCTTCATGAATCATCGGAATCCATTGATGGACGTGGGAAAAGTAAGCTCGCAGGAGAATTTGGAGGCCTTCTCCGTCTGGCAATGCATGTATTAAACCTGGCTGGCTCGGCTCGTTGTCGTTGAGTCGACGCCGCTTGGTCCGCGCTGGCTGGTCGGGAGCTTGGTGTGATTGCCTCTCATCGCCGAGTGGACCTCCGTTATTGGGGTGGTTATTGTTGTTGTTGTTGAAGTTGAACTTTTGCAGCTCTTTGGCGAAGAATGACATGATGCTGTACGCATTCTTCTCAAGCCCACCATTGATGCCATTGGGGTCTTCTTGATCAGGCGAGTGCTCTGACTCGGATTGCCTACGTTCTCGGGTCGTGCTATTTGGCCGCTGCTGGTGAACCTTCCTTTCCAAGGCATCTGGCGGCTTGAAGTCAGCTAATCTGCGGCCACCTCCCGGTGTGGTCGGGACGAACCTAGTCTCCGATGTAGATTCTCAATTGCTCCGGCCTTCATCCCCGGTTTGGACTTTTGCTTCTCATACACGCACTCGCTACCTATCGCAAGTCAATTACAAAAAGGACAACACGGCATCGGTCGAGGTCTCCGAGACCCACCTGTCTTGCGGCATTGCTGACATGTTGGCACCTCTCGGGAACACCGCAGCTTACGGCGCCGGCAGCAGTTGCAAGCCAGGGCCGCCGCGGCCTCCGAGGCGCCACCGGAATCGTCATGGACCGCGTCGGCGGCTTCTCCCTGGTGGCTCAGCTCAGCTCCGTTATCCATGATCGGGCATTGGCCAAGCTGGACCAGGTGCGGATTTGCGAATACGCGTGAGCGAGTGCGCGTGAATTACGGCGGAGTGTGGTTTAGATATGGTTCCAGGGCCAATGGACCGGCCACCCGCTCGACATAACCCGAAGGCCGAGGCGCCCCGCATTGTCCCCCGCATCTCCAGCCCCTTGGATCGGCGGCCATGTGGGCAAACATCCCGGGGTAACCGAAAGGAACAAGATATTCTGGAGAAATAGTTCGTCCTTACGCGAGTGTAATATACATGAGTATGCGGCGTGCGCCACGTGGTTGACACGCGACAGCTGAGGCTCAGTCGTAGAACCTCCACTTGGAGGTCTGATCCGGGCTGAGGGGCTGCTTCAGAAGCAGCGCCCGGAGTAACTCGATAGGCATGGTGTTCGCCTTCAGAATCTTGTCATGAAGCTCCTTCTCGCCAATGAGGCCCTTCGTCAGCATCTCCTCCCGCAACCCGTGCATCTGCAAAGCCCCCAGCATGTATCCAGCCTGATACAAGGGAGAGTAGTCGCCGCCGAACGACCTAGTGACCTCTCCTTCGGCGTTTGACCGCTCATGCCCGACCCAGTCGACCAGCATATCAACGCATTGTTGAGGCGTCATCTCTCCCAAGTGGTACTTGAGAGAGAAGATGATGCGCGCGCACCGGTGCATGCGCCAGAACAGCGTGCCGATTTTGTCCTCCGCACTTACAAAGAAGTCGCCCCTGTTCCAGAAGACATACTCCCAGTACATGGCCCAGCCCTCGACGAAGAAGGGCGTGGAAAAGAGCTCTCGGTAAGGGTGGTGGCGCTTGCCCATGAACAGCTGGAGTCGATGTCCGGGAATGAGCTCATGAAAGGCAGTAGCGCGAGAGAAGTGAGGGTTGTTGCCGCGCATCACCATCATCTTTAGGTCGTGCTCCATGGTCGGGGTCGGGTAGGAAACCCAGAAAGACGGACCGCCGAGGAAGAACGGCGACTCTTTCTGGCGTTCCGCCGAGATCATGAACATGCGCCAGGTCTCGGCCACCTCGGGGACTGTGACCAGATCGTGCTTTTTGACGAAGGCGATGCCCTCGAGAGCCAGCTGGCGGACCATTTCCGGCTGTTGCCCTGGCTCCACGTAGCTGTTTTTTACATGTTCCATGGCGGCCTTCCAGTCATCACCAAAGCCGGTCTCGGCAGCCTCGAGACTAAGAAAGCATGTCAGTCCCTATTCTGGCACAAATTCGGCTTCACCTACCCCGATGTGCTCCGGTTCCCATCCGTATCCGGTCGAAAGGAGCAAACCTTGTCACGGGAAAGGCTGCGTGAAGCCTCTTTCATCTCCTTTTCGCACCAATCGTACTGTTCTTGCGCCAACTTGAGGAGCTCCTCGGGTGTATAGGGAATCATTTCCGCTTCGAGCTCGTTGAGGAGGCCATCTCTCCCGATTGGCTCGACTGCAGCACGGATAGCTCCGGCACCGTTTTTTTGCGTAAGCTTGGTGTCGATTGCAGCCTTGATGGCAGTGAGGGCTTCGTCTAGCTGCTGCTTGGGCACTGAACACCACCAAGGAAATAGGGGATCGTATGGTGCGTAAAACCCGTAGAACTCGTCGACGTGACCTCGGAGCTGATCAATGGTACTCATAGCCCGCGAGAAGGTCGAGTCGTTCGCTTTGATCGCATTGGCTTGGATGGCCTTTGTCGTTGCTGTTATCTTCTTAACCGTCTCGTTCAAAGCCATGGCTGTCTTCTTGCTATCGACAGGGATCATGTTCTGGCGAGCCTCGCATATGTCGACCAGAGTCTGAGTAAAAGGCAATACGGGCTGTACCTGCTCATCTCGCTCGCGATCCAGAAGTAAAACACGGATGTTGCGTCTCAGGTAGTTACGAAGCAGCAAAAAGTCAACCTTGCCTTCCTGGCTGTAGGTGTCGAACGGCGCTTCGAATAAGCTGTCAAGCTCTTGGTTGTAATATTTCTCAAGGCGGTGGGATCTCGTGGGAGAGAAATTGATATTGTAAAACTTTTTGAGGTCTTTCTCATCCGCAGTGATCCGCACAATACGTTCAGGCATAGACTCCAAGTCGGCGGGAGAAGTTTGGTGCTGCACGCTGTCGTCGACATGGACCCATCACTGTCGGAGGTGCCGGCCGTCGGACGAGGCCGGGTTGCGAGACGGTCTGCAGTCATGATGATAATGATCAAGTATGCAGAGATGATATTTAGAAAATTGAGAATGAGTATCAGGACACAGCATCCGGTATTGACGGGCAGAGAGTGCGGGGAAGGGGATGTTCATGAGGCAAAGACACGGAGCTTGAGCTCTGGAGACCGCGGGGTGGCTTATCTCGGCCCCGGGATGCCGGCTCCAGGGACAGGGAATGTAGCTACATCCTTCAGTGGGGCCGATAAGCGCCATAGCGGGAAGGTGCACTGAAGCGAAGCTTTCTGGAGGCAGCGGGTTCCTTGTATCTCATCATCACTCACCACTGGATAATCTGGGTAATCTGGATAATTCCTCGTTCCTCGCAGTCACGACTCATGTACCGTACACCAGGCTCGATGATCGACACTGATTTCGGCATTGCAGCATTTTACTAAACCATTTTTATTGAACCACACTCCGCCAGCCTCACATTGTCACAAAAGGACCGGGTTATTGATGAGAGCTCGCTGTTCTAGCACTGGCTCTCAACAGCAACGACTTCGGACACACCGGTCTCGATACCCTCGCCGGCGCTCTCAACGCGGACGAACTGGGCCGAGCCAGCGAATGCGGCTTTGGTCTCGAAGCCCGTTTTTCGACGGTAACCTTCTCGGTCAAGGCATCCTCTGAAGCGCCAGCGAACACTGTCCACTCCTTGTTCTCCGTCGCGCCGTTCCAGCTCATGTAGACCTCGGTTTGGTTGCCGGCGTCGCAGGCGAAGGCCTTGGGGGCGTAGTAAGGCTTGCCAACCCACGGGTATCGGTGGTTGCGGTAGCTCTGGACAAGCCTGTCCTCGCCAAACTGCACGGTGAAGACACACTCGCCCTCGGCGTTGAATTCCTTGATCTTGGGCGTGCTGCCGTAGCCAATGACCACATGGCCACTGCCGTCGTTCAAGACCTGCACGTTGCCCTGAGAGACGGCGAAGATCGTGTCCTCGGGATCGATAAACTCCTGTTTCAGGGTGGCCTCCCACGTGGCGGTGTTGACGGTCAGGAGAATGCCGGAGGTCTCGTTGACACTATGTTTGTGGATTAGTTGGCCATGTTCAAGCGCTGAATTGATGGAACAAGACTGTTGGCTTACCCAGAGGCAACGCCGCTGTTGTCGTTGTTGAACAGCGAGATCAGGGTAGTGCCGTTTCCTTCGGCGTGGATGCGGGCGTCATGCTGGTAGCAGAAGGACAAGCCGTTTTTGAGGGCAAAGGAGCCACCAGTTCGACCCTGGTCATTGTCAGCTTAGGATCCCCAGCTGGAGAACAGGTACAACTTACGTTCAAAGTCCACTCCACCGACCCGTCTTGCGCAATCTTGAAGATGGAACAGTAGTATCGGGAGGACACCAAGAAGCCGCCATCAGCGAACCTTTCAATTGAGTTGATGTGGAACGGCCCCCAGGGGTACGACTGATTACGTCCGAGATCCTCCAAGGGATAGACCGCCGCAGAGTCAACCAGAGGGATCTCGTCCAAATGGTCCAGGTGGCTCCACTGGAAGATGATCTCGTTCGTCTTGATGTCCATCTCGAAGAAGAGCGAGTCGACGATCCAACCGTCGGCAGGGCCACCGACAGAGGTCAAATCCGTCGTGGTAACGTTGTTGACGGGAAAGTACATAGTGCCCTGGGGCGTGATCAGGTCCTCGTGCATATCGATCCAGCTTCCGTTCGAGAGGCCGGAGGAGTCCCATCCGGTGAAGGTCTGCAGGTTCAAGCCATCCTTGTGCTGAGCAAGAGTGACGTTGTAGATGTTCTTGTAAGTCTGGTCATAGATGAAGACTGCACCGTAACCGAAGCCGTAGGGTTCCGGCATCGTGATGCCCGTGTACATCGTCAGAACCGGCTCACCATCGAGAGTCTGGGCACGCCATGCAGAGACGTCACCGTACGGGCCCTCCCAGATCAGCTCGTTGTCGTTGCTCATAATGAACACGGAGTAGTTGTGGCCGCCAGAGCCGGACTGGTCGAAGAAGAGGTGGCCCTCTGCGACCTCACCCGTCTGTGTGATCTTCAGAGACGGAGGCTGCAGTGCAGGCTCAGAGCGGTAGGTCTGCCACGGCCAGGGGTTGGTAGTGCTGTTCTGGGCCGAAGCCAGATGACCGAGGCCAAGAACGGCAGTGGCCTTGATGATAGATGTAGAACGAACCATTATGACTGCGGGCTGAGGCTTTATTGGCAAGAAGCGAGGCCTTGGGTAAGATGAGAGTAACAGCCAGAGGGGAGCAACTCTGTGAAGGCTTTTGTAGTCTCAATCCAACCGCGGTAAGCTGTGGGCACCATACTCACGTTTCCCGACATCGGTCAATCGACTCCAAGCTCAACTTCAAAAAAATTTCTCGCCTTGCTGTGGCCCTGTATGCAACCTTGGCTGCTAGGTCGTCGTCGGCGTGTAGTGCGGAACAGTCCGATGAATAGCCTGGCTGTTTCGGAGAGATCATCGACATCTGTCTCCACACTTGGCATCTGATAAGATGAGATTGGTAATTTGTAACGATCAATGGCCTCAGAGGCCCGGGTTGTGGGGGGTGTCTGCACGTTTTTGGTTGCATCAGACCCGGTATATAAATCATGGCACCCACCGTGGAGGCTTGTTCTTCCAAAACGTTTCCACAAGTCTCCGAACTGGCATCCGCAGCGGAAGTCGGTCTTGGGAGTCGATCTGACGACGAAGGCCGAGTTCCGTTCAAGTGGGTGCTCTTGCTGCGTCTGGTCGGCACAAGGGCGTGGAATAGACGTTGTGTTCATGCTTCCACTGGACAGCACAGCACTAAAGAAAGAAAACCAAATACCGCCAAGACTGTAGATGCGGAACTTTGTCGCAGATTTTGGTTTCCCGGGTTGTGTATGAGCGCGGCAGCAAGTACCGTTGCCAAGATGCCGAGTCGGTCTTCACCCGACGGCCGGGATGAGGAGCAATTGCAGGTGGAGCCGGGTGGGTTCTTTGATCTCCATGGCATCCCGCCTTGGAAACGACGGTGGGCGAACATCAAACCTCGGGGATCGATTTAAATTCCGACTTCCGATCCTATCACCGACCAGAGGCTGAACAATTCTGGTCAGCAACTCCTTTTCCTCGTTGTAGCCTTCGAGAAGTAGAAGGGCGACAGTATCAAACAAGAGCGAAATTCTGCATTAACGTTGAGCTTGCGAAGGGTGGAGGACGAAGGAAGCTATCAGAGAATGATGGGAGTTTTGCATCCGCGAATTCACTGGTTCATCTTGAAAATTGCCGAATAGCCCAGGCTTTAAGGGCCCAATGTATACACTTTTACATTGAGAGCTGATACTCTTCCGGAAACGTAGCGACCCTCATCTATGTCTTTACGCAACCACGTGTCCGTCTAGGTTTGGTTACCTCTTCCTCTAACCCCCCAGTCATAGATTCTGGGCAGCATCACTGCGAGAGGCCAGAACCCGTGGGCCTCGCTTGCCCTGCTCCGAAGCCAGAGCTTCTAGAGTCAGAAGTACAACGTTCACATGTGTACTTGATGTCCTGCCCAGAAGTTTACTCTAAGATCGGCCATGCATGCTAGTAGTCAAGCTCACCCTGTTTGTCGGAATTCATGTATGTCGTGCTTGGTTCACTACAAGGTCTTCAGTAGAAAATCCGGGGCCGTAGTCCGGCATCGTTTGGTAATCGCCAATAATCTCCATTGATCGCTGACGGGTGTTCTTGTGTAAGTAGAGGGAGAGGAGAAGAAATGAAATTGAACAGGCGGTATACGGAATGATCAAATTGGTAGAAGTATAACCACAGGGGGCGGAGAAGCAACGAGGTAGGCGGGGAAGGGACATATTTCAATCAAAGGAATAGAAAGAAAACAGACTGGGGATAACATTTTGCTTTATCTCCATTGGGTTCCCTGAATCAACATGCGCAGTAAGAGGTTGGCATGTGTATGCGATATGAGTCTAAAGGCACATCAGACCTGAATCATTACTTCGGACGTTTGCTCTGATTGGCCCCCTCGCATTGTTCTTCAATCAATGCAAAACCCATATATTGCACAACCTGGTGGCAACATGACAAATTCGGATAGTAAGCTTATGACAGCAATTCTCAATACGATACCAATTCTTCGAGTGACGAGGCATTCTGGAAAAGGATCAGCGCTTCTTGATGACTAATTGGCGGATCTTCGGTTTATGTTTATCTATATACACATACAAGCAGGGTTTATTACGCCCTGGCTGAGCCATAAAGGGCTTTTGTACCTATCCTACATGGTCCCTGCATCTATTTTAACCTTGCCTCAGGCAAACTCATACATGTTAGATCTACTTCTGTTAAACAACTACAATCATTTATTCTAGTATATTTAGGTTCTTATAGGGTTAGTAGCGGGCCATCTTAGGGCTAGTTCCTCTGAGTGTTTAGGTTCCTATTTTTTGCGGCTGAAGCGAGTCCTGCTGTCAGTGGTACGAGGGTGTGTATAGGGTTAGTTGGCAGTTAGTGCTGTTGGTGTTGTGCTGTGTGTCTCATCTTGTGTTCAGCTTATTGGTGCGTTAAGCCTTCCTGTGGCTATTGCAAACTTGATTGTTTCGAACAGTGTCTATATATAGTGACTAGTTGTTAGTGTTAGATGCAACTTTCCTGCCTAAGTAGAACGACAGGTTGCTTCTGTGTGTATTAGTTTGTTGGAGTATCAGTGCCTGTTGTGCAGCCTATTAATTGTATTGGACGAGAAAGTGCTTAACTGTTTCTGTTGCTTGTCTGCAGGCATACTGATCTAAGGCTACTACCCCGATTTGGCGTAGGTACTAGTTAAGCCTTGCTATTCTAGTCTGAAGCTGTGCTAGTATGCTAGCCTCTTTCCAGCTTAACATGTTGTATAGATTGTGTGTGTGCTCTCCTAACAGGGCTGCAATTATATTACTATTTCTCTTAAATATATCGACTGCATTATACATATACTAGATCCTTTACTAGTTTAGTTACTGTTGTAGTCTACTTGTTGCTGGGACAGCCACTTTGTTACTAGAGAACATGTAGATAGTGTAGTGACAGATCCTTTTATGAAGGGATTCTAGTATTGTTACTATCACTTTGAGTTCTGCTGTATAGGGGTTTAGCTCTATTCTAAACCTGGTTGTGCTTAATGCTGTTATCGTCCTGCCACCTCCTATCTCCGTACCGTTGTAAGCAACTTAGAGCAAGCTGCGACTTGCCAACGCCGCCCATACCCCAAACACCGACGAGCGTGGGTTGACCATCAACATTGCCACGGCGAAGTTGTTGGCGAATGTTGCTAAGAAGGGCAGTCCGCGGAACGAAGGTCTTGACCGGTGCCATAGCAATTTGGGGGTAGCTCTTAATTGGAACAGGACTATCTTGTTTGTGTTTATCGGCACCTTGAAGGAAATTAGCGTCTTAGTCCTTACTTGGTCAGATGTATCTTTGATTTATCACCCATATTAACTCCCTCGTCCGGGTTCGTGCTTGTCTGCACTCTTTAGCTGCTCGATAAAGCAGCCAACCGAGCTTCTAAATGGGCATCGTCTCTATTTCCCACAGCAATCGTAGAAGGAACCCCGTTCAACTTACGTCTCTTTAGTGCGTTTTCGTAGATATCCTTGATGTTCCTTCGCACAAGCTTCAAGTTGTCCTGGTCGTTCTGACTTGGACCGAACTTGCAAACTCCTTTGTGGTCGGCGTTCAATTTCACAACGTTCTCGCGATCGCCCGGCAACCCAAATCGAGCGCTTTCCATAGGGACCACGTACAATACCATATCAGCATACTCCTCGGCCCCAGAAACAAATCTACTGACATGGTCAAGAGCTCCCCAGAATGAGATGATGTCATACTTAAGCAGCTGGTGTCTCCAGTGCTCTTGCATGATTTCCGAGAAGATGCTCCCTTGTGTCAGGGTCTCAATCACATCATCCCCTTTCTGAAAACCCGTCGTTGTGGCAATTTTGGCGGCCAATCTCCCAAGGCTTACCAGCCTACCGTCGCCGCCGTTGTGGGGTGTAGCAAAGAAGGCTAGCCCGCTGGTGGCGTCCTTGATATGCGCGTACTTGGGGTTGTTGTGTGCATTGATGAGCGCCTGCTTGATCAGCAGCCCGCCCATGCTGTGACCCAAGAAAAGAATTGGTCTAAAGTCGCTGTCGTCCCTCTCGATCCGTATCGCCTCCAGGAGTTCGTTTGCTTTGCCAATGAACGTATCTCGATCTTTACCGTAGACGGCCGTCGCGTTGTATTCATACAGGAAGATTCTCGTGTCGGGAACGTGTTGCGGCAGGTCGTCACGAAGCCAAAGCCGCCCTGACGACCCTGACGGTGTTCGCCACGTGTCCCAGGCATGTTCGGCGTCATTCTTGCTTCGAGGGTTTAGGCCATGCACAGCGATGATGCTGAGCCAATTAGCCAAGCTGAGACAGAGGCTCCTAGACCTACTCGACTTTCGTCGCCCCAGCATCTGTCGTCCCAGTCTTGGTCGGGCCTACATCGGATGAAAGTCGTCGCAAAGGCTAAATCGCAGGATTATTAGGTGTCAGAATTTGTATTAGGGGTGCTTCCTGACCATCTTCGTCGAAACGCGTTCCTCAATGCTTGCAGCTTTCGGTATGTGAGGTGTAAGCGGAACGATTTGAACTCCTTCGCGGTGAAGGAAGTGCGGGGACATGATCCAACCGCCAACTAAGTGCGGCTGACAGCATATCTTTGGCGAATCCCAACCATGCATGGGATTTGCCAAGGCTATATGAATGCCGACAGAAAGCACACAGTCTCTCTAGACAGGAATTCGCTTAACGAACGGCGCTTTTCAACGGCAGTGATCTGTTCGAGATGTTCGGCCGTCGTGGAGAGGCCCGCTGTCGGTGGATTCTGGGCGATGGAACGGAACGAGCCAAGTTGAGACGAAATGCAGGGACGCAATTCAGACGTACTGGACTTGCTAGGCAGCATATTGTACTGTACAGTACAGTAACACCTGACGAGCTACTGCTGAGACTGAACTAGACGTCAAATCTAGTGTAGAATACCATCATAAGCCCGTAAGCGAAGTCAGACTTGAAGTCAGTTCTGAGGCCTAGCTCACACGCAATCACTGCGGCTATTCGTCACAGTCGAGCCAAGCAAAGACCAGATGGCGCACCTCCATACTATCCCCTGGGTCGCCGGGGAGCTCTCCGAGCCGGGCCTCGTCATCCGAGAGCCCGTCAGCCGCGTCTTCGATCCAGACATCCGCGCCTTTGAGTTCTGGAGCTCAACACCACACAGCGCCGCAACGGTCCCATTCTTCCTAGGTACCTGCCACCTGCCGCCTGAACCCAACGAGCAGACCTCCGACTTGGAAGGGCCAGACCGGCGGCCACTCGATCAAGAGGCGTAGAGGGCCGAGGAAGGACAAGCTATGATGGATGTTGATTAGTCGACAGCACGAGATGTCTTGTAGCACAATTTTCGGAGTCATATCATGCCTTTTCCGGACTATTGGTGCTCTGACATCATCAGCATGAATTTGACAGAAACGTAAAAAGCCTCCGAGCCCTCCTTGCCAAACGGGAGCTCTGCTAGTCTCACCTCAATGCAACGGGCTCAGCGAGACATGTAGCATGGTGTAATGACAAACACTCAACAAGCTTCTCGGACCACACCCGATCCGACTCGGCCACGTTCCTGATGATACGCCCAACAACAGCATTCCATGCACGCTTTGGTGCAGGCGGGGAACGGTTGCTCGCTGTTGTGGCAGAGCTCTGGCCTGGCCTGGAGAAGAAAAATGAGGAGGGAAAAGAAAACGAAACAAACAAAAGTCCTAGCAGATGGAAGCTGCGAAAGTCGGAAAACACGCCATGCGAGTCTCGAGATCCCGGCACGGGTACCCGCCGCGTTTCGCCCGTTCGAGACCGGCGGAATCCCGTCAAGGGGGCGGCGCAGCCACAAGTTCCACGATATTTTATTTTGGGAGACGGGGGCGGCTGCGATGCGTGATGAATCAGCAACAGAATCCGGTCAGCCCGGCTCGACGGCACTACACGAGACATAACAACCAGCCACAGCGTCACCGAGCCGTTGGATTGGGCGTTGGAGGTCTGTCTCACTGGCCGCTAGGCCAGCTTCCGAGATGAGGTGGCGTACGATTCTCGTCTCAGACCCGCTCAACACCGTCTAGGGGCACCATTGGATCCGGGACTAAGGTAGCTGTCGTTTCGGTTGTTCAAAATATCAAAAGGGCCTTTGGACGCCGGCTTGGGAAATCCGGGTTTCCCTCTTCTTCTCCATCCTCATATCTGGTCTTCGAACACTGAAGCCTGCCTTGAATCTCGGCGGATCAATACACTCGTTCATCGTCACCACGTTCGTTTACCCGCAGCGACTCTGTCGTATCAACCATTCTCTGATCACCAACAAAAGCCAAGCCGTCACAGTCGAGGAACCCGCCAAAATGTCGTTCAGACTCGTCGCCTCCCTCGCCGTCCTGGCAGCCGCCGTCATGGCCAAGACCGACCTCGCCGGCTGCATCTCGTCCGACTCGGTAGTCACGCCCACCCAGGGCGGTACCCCCTACGCGACCCGCGTCTGGTACGTCCCCGACACCGGCGAGATCTGCGCCGCTCTCGACTGCGGCGGTGGACGCGCTCCGCCCAAGACCACCGTCCCCGGCTGCGCTGCGTACGAGGGCACCGAGACGTACTCGCCCTCTTTCCTGCCCTTGAAGACCAGCGCCCCGGCCGTCGCCCAGACCACGCAGCCGTCCGTCACGACGCCGGCTCCGGAGAGCACCACGAGCGTTGTCGAGAGTGCTGCCGCGACCGACGGCAGGTCGAGCGAGACCGAAAATGTCGAGAGCCAGAGCGGGAGCGAGGCCGTGACCTCGGCCTCGGCCACTGCCGTTGTCACTGCTACCGGAGTGAACGCGACGGCTACTTTCCTGACGACAACCGCCAAGTCGGGAGCTGGGCGCCAGACTTCGATCCTGGGCAGTGGGTCTGCCGCATCTGCCGCGACCTCGGGAGCCGCCAACACGCCCAACGCTGCGGTCCCTACTGCTGCCTCGCGCGAACTGTTGAGTCTCGTTGCCGGGGTGGCTCTTGGAGCGGCATTGTTGTAAAGGTCCTTCGGGAACGCATCGTATCTTTAGACCTTGCGCCCCCCCCATGAGAGAAAGAGTCATGATTTTTCCGTAGCTTATCTTCTAATACAATAACCCACGCTGGTTCACCTTCTTACTCAAACAGTCCCACCATTAAAGAAGTCGGGGACCCTCTCCAACAACGTCTGGAATTCCTGGTCGGCGTTTGTGAACTCCCATCCGCCTTCAAGCCCGTTGCTCCGTCCCTTCTCTAGTCGGAACCCGTAAACGTTCGTCCAAGACCACTTTTTGACCTTTGTTGTCCGTGGCACGATCTCAAAAGTAACCCAGCACATGGCGCTCTGCGAAGAGACGACGTCGACTCGGCCGCCGCAGAATCTGATGTCCGTGCCAAGACCGCTCTGATTCAGCTGCTGCAACTGCTTCAACACGCCCGTCGTTGCGATTTCTTGGTTTTCGAGGGCCTTTATGCCGCCAAGGGTGAAGCTGGTGAAGTTGGCGAGGTAGAAAGATGCCAGAGATTCGGCGACGTGTCGTAGCGGTACAGAGGTGTTTCCGCCTTGCTGTGTAGCAAGGCCGTAGGCCATCATGGCAGCACGGGCGGCTTCTTTGATGTTCACCATTGAGTATTCAAGTAGAAGGCGTAGAAAACGTCAGGACTGCCAAGACGGACGGCTGTTCCACTGCTGGACAAGACCTGACTTTTGTGTGGCGGGCATGCGCGGAAACCCATTCCTCGAGGTTACTCGGCTTGCGCGAACAGGAGGGGGCCAGAGACTTTTTGACGAAAGCGGCCGGGGTGGCGTTGGTGCCACCTCAACCCCGCAGCGCGACCGAACTGTGATGCCGAACAATGCGAGAGGTTCGCAATGCCATTCGGTGATTGAGCAAGGCGGATATCCGTCAGTTTGCGGCCGATAAAAGGACGGCAGCAGTCAAATTGCGGGACTGCCAATGCAAAAGTCAAGGACTACCTGGGTAAGGGCTCGAAGCAAGGTTATTTACACCTCTGCGGGGCAGGGTAAATCATCTGAATATCAATTCAGCGGTATTCTTTCACTATTTTCGCCCTGAGTAGCTATTTGTTCCGTGGGATGTACACAATCGGTTTCAGAGCTTTAGGTTCTGCTAGGGAGAGAGACAAAGGTTTTCTCGGCTGTTGAGCCACGCTTGACTGGTCCAGCCCCAGACTAGGTACACATTGCGCGACTCAAATTAATCCTTAATACGAAATTGTCTATGGCACATGCTAATTCACATGGGCCGGCTTGCGAAGCCGCGGCGGATTGCACGTCGCCAATACTGCTATGGTGTCAGCGTTCGGTACCCGCTCCGGGCCAGTTTTGTGGAGTCCGGTGATCTTTCCGGAGCATTCATAAGTGCATCCAGCATGCTCGGATTCTGAGTCAGTAGGTTCGCGTCGGGAACATAACAGCGGCTGTTGCGGGCTGGAAGAAGTTGAGGTTTGTGATAGCTGAAGAAAAAGGTGTCGTGAGAAATATGCGGTGGTGGCGGTTACCGTTTTCGGCTGTTGAAAACGTGGAGTGAGACCTTCCCGGTGTTCTACTTTAATCCAACTTGCTCTTTGAAGTCACTTAGCCACTCGGCTATATCTGCTGGGGTTTGGTTCCAAGGGTCGTCACTAACGCAATCTTTCGTTAGAAGCAAGCCCATGAAACATTGATCAAGATTGTCCCTTCGCCTATCAGCAGGGTGTCACTTACTCGTCGTAAAGAATCCAGCGAGCTTGATGTCTGATTTCTTCGTCTGTCGGTATGTGTTTCCTAGGGTTGTTGGGCGATATCGTGCTCGCAACGAAGCGTGACAGCTCTCGGGCGAGACGGGCATATCTGTTTGGGTCGTTGAGGAAAAACGGCATACCATTGCCCCTAGGTCGTTCGCTCCATCGCAGAGAGAACCCCGACCCGTCAAAAAGCGTTTTACTCGCTTGAAGCCTCGAATAGAAATCATTCGGAGCTGTTGATGTGTCATCGACACCGGAATCATGCGGAATTCTCGGCAGAGAGTACGTCGCCGTCGCCAGAACGCTGGTCAGCCCAACCCCGCTGCTGGCCCTCTCACAGCCACTCATGCCGGTCAGCAACCTTTCTGTTTCTCCTCCGGGCTGGTTCAGTTCCGCACTTGCACCGTATAATGCGTTGGGCTGTTGTCCAGCCAATGCTTCCAGGGTAATTGGGTTTGAAACGAGATCCAGGTACGGATCCCCGACAAACTGCGCCGCTCTTTGTCGCAGAGGGGCAATCCAGTCCATTGAACCCAGTATCAGTCTAACCAAGAAACCGACGAACCTTCTCGAGGGGTTTGTTGACGATGACTCGACGCGATACAGAGTAGCGCAGGCCTCCTGCTGGAGGTCAGCATCCGAAAGAGCCAGTCCCAGGCCCATGTGCTCCCTGAGATGCCTACAAAGCTGAGACTCGAGCTCGCAGTCTTCGAAAATGTCTGATTTCCCTTTGATTTGGAGCTGGCTCATGCGCAACTTGGCCAGTTGGTTCATTGGACGCAGACGCGCTTTTGCGGCTATTTCGGTCGAGTTCATGAACAGATCTCTAAGCCAGGAGGAAGCCGCCCGCGCGAAGTCGGGGGTGTAGAATTGCGAACCGAAGATGATACTGCAGCCCTCATATACGAGATCATCGTCGGAGGGTAAACTTTCATTTGCTTCGAAGAAATTGCGCACAAAGTACTCCAGCTCAAGTTTGAGTAACTCATAGGCGCTAGGCGACGTATCAGCTGGGCCCGTTCCTGCACAAAAGGGCACCGGTGCGCTCTGTTCCCATTGGATAAGGTCTGTGAATGCAATCAGAAAGTCGGGTTTTCAAAAGAAAGGAAAAAAGACGGAGACTTACATGGGGGTACAGCATTGTCCAGCTTTGCTATCACCGACGGCTCGAACCCCCAATCTCCTTTCCAATTAGACATGGTGCTGCCATCATTGCGGTAATGATCCGCGATGTGGTCTGCGCGGCGCGACCACGAGTGAAGACTGAGGTTGCAGAACCCGCACCTCGATTGGATGTTGTCCGTCGTGATGTTCCACTTTTCAGCCGACTTGGTCATCGACTTCGTCCTGTGTACCAGTTTCAGATGCTGCCTCAGGTGATCTTTGCGATAAAAGGTACGTTCCTCAAGTGGTCGGTCCGAGCAAGCTGCCTGATGATGGCCGTCGAGATGGCGTTGGTCTGGGTAGATCTCGTCACAATATATGCATATAATGCCTTTCTCGGGGTGGATCTCTGTAGCTCCCTGGGGTGAGCAAACCCACTCCTCGAGCGAGAGGTGAAGGGTCTTCTCGTGCCGTTGCCAGTCGTATTTTGTTTTGAAGGTCTCTGCGCAGAACGTGCATTGATAGGGGTTGCATGTCTGCATCAGGCTCACGCGCTTGCCCTTCGGGCCTTGGGTGATCGCTCGTCTCCGTCGCCGGCCCGAATCTCTTCTGGCTACGTCCAAAGGGCCAGACGACTTATTAGAGCCGAATGAATAAGCAGAACCATTGGACCTTGAGCCTCTGCTGGATTGAGAGGTCCCGACGCTGCTGATGGACGAGGCGTTCTCCGATGACCTTGCAGAAGACCGAGAGCGGCTCGAGCGACCCGAACGCTTGGCCGATGCGGCAACGGCGCGAGAGATATCAGATACCAAGGCCGGTTCGTGTTCTGGAGGCGAGTGCTCCCATCGTTGCAAGGGGTTCATCTGTTCAAAAGGCATAGGCGTGGCGCGTCGTGGAGGAATATCGACGGGCCCGGAAGCCGATTCGGTCCATGACGGGATCCGAGGGGATGCAGCTCCATTCGAGCGAAACCTTCTGCGCCGACGTGTATTGGCGAACCAGTTTGTGAGCTGCTGCTTGCTCAAGCCCGTCTGCTTTTGTAGCCTCCCAACTTCCTCTGGTGTTGGGTAGGGGTGGCGTTCGTGGTTATCGAACCACGTTCTCAAACCCTGATAGCTGCGGAAGTGAAGCGACTGCCAACTTTCGACGGTACATTTGAAACGGAAGCGTTCGCGCCGCCGAGGACCATGATGCCTAGGTTGGCATCTTCGAAGTTGTTAGACAGCGGCGCGCCTCCAGACACACTCGATGACGGCGAAGGCAGCCCCTCGTCTAGCTGCGGCGCATCACTGGCATTTTGCTGAATCTGTGGAACCTCAAAGGAAGCATCAGGATAGACATCATCGGCAGGGAAAAGACAGAATTGACTAAAGTCAAAATCCACGTCATCTGGAAGCGACGTCTGTGCTGCCACGCTGGCGGTTGATGTCAGTCGGTCTATAGTTCCCATCTGGATAGCAGCTCGTCTCAAGGAGTGATTGGATGACTGCGGTATGAATGGCAAGACTCTCGACGAGGCGAGTGAACGGATTCAGATGCATGGGATAGTGAGTCCAGTTGAGGCGGAGAGTGGCATGTCAGCTGGTCCCGGACCAAGTGGGGCGAATGGGGTTGGTGAGTGAGGACATGTCAATTTAGGGCGGAACGGATGCCAATGCAGGCAGATCCCTCTTTCCGCCCTTTGATTGTTAGTGCCGATGTTCAGCGCCCGGCCGTTTCGGGATTTCCTGAGAAAATTCTTGTCCGTTGGGTGGACCAATTGATTATCCATCTGGCAAGTCAACTCAATTGGACGGTTGAGAGTGAATCGTATGCCGGCGCCCTACAAGCTTGGAGTGTTGGCAATCTTGAAGTGCGGGAGATACAACCATCTAGAGCGCAAGTATGTGTCCACGAATCGTGAAACCGCCGGGACGCGGTCGGTCAATGGTCGGTCTCGAGGGACTGGCGGCGACACGAGAGACTAGAGGACCACTGGCAATATAAATAATAGCGAAGGCCCGAAGCTCAATGATGTCTCTGCTTTCTGCAATCCGCGCAGGCAGGGGGTGTGTTTGACGTTGCTTGGGGCTAAGCTATCTATCTATCCAAACAGGCTTGGCTGGCTACCGCCTGGTTGCTGTGGCCCCACCACAATCACAAGTTCATAGACACAGCTTTCCCCTGCGCCAAAAAAGACGATCCTCCAGCTGTCCAACCGAGACGGTCGAGGAAAGCGTCGAGTAGTTGGGGGTCGTACTTCCCGGATCCGTGGGCCGTACATGTCTACTCCGGGAAGGGCTTCCGCATTAGTTCGCACAGAGGGCTTCATTCCCAAGCAAATCCCGCTCAGAGTCATCGCCATGATTTGGAAGGGACCAGGGGGAACTGTCGATGCGGGTGCCGTGGGGCGACCGATTCTACTGCTGACCGCGGCGAGTGCTTACAGGTCTTCCGAGAGGACCTCGTTGCTCCTTCCGGTTCTGTGAACTTCCTTCGTCGGAAGGAGGGCAGCGTTGACGAGCCGGACCTGCTCTTCCCCTTTTCCCAACTCCTCTTTCTCCGGCAGCGACTTCGTGTCGTTCGAGGAAAGTGACACCGAATCGGGTCTTCCACCCTCCTCAGCCTGTGCTGCAAGGCAAGCACCATCTGGGCCCCTCCGAGCTCTGGTTCTTTAGGTCGAGCGGACGTCGACTCATCTCTCCGCACCTCTCTCGAACATCAACATCATCCATCCCCAAGCCTTCATATCATCCACCCACGCCGCACACTATCCTCAACGTTCTTTTTCTTGGAAGCCCGTTCATTACAAACATCATGAAGTTTAACACCGCCTCCGCCGTCATGGCTTCCGTTGCCAATGCAGTCTCCCCACCTCTGCCATCATTAGTCTCTCCAAGCCACGGGGTCATCAACCAAGACGGCCCATTTGGCCAAGCACCCGAGTCCCCGTGCTGCTTCACCCTTGGCGCTTTCGACCCTTCCACGGGCTAGTATCACGTGTCTCTGCTCGACAGCGCCGTTGACGAGTACGACCTCGACGACCGTCTTCTGGAGCAACGACCTTTCTGCTTCAACCATACCACGGGCGTTGTCCAAGACAGCAATGGGGCTCACTGCATCCTCGACGAAGCGAGCCACGAGTTCCACTGTTGCCACGACCTTCATGGCGAGAGCAACTTCAGACTCGACGTCCATCAGCAACCGGACGGAACTTCTGCCGCAATCCTTGCCCGACACCAGGTCAACAAGGCCCCCTTGAAGCCCATAGCACAGTGTTGTATGGAGACGGACTCTTGTCTTCCTCTCTGGCGCGAGCACCTGAAGTGGTGTCAGGTCCATCCTGATTCGAACAAATGCCCTTGGCTTCCCTGGACACTGAATCCGCAAACCTTCAGGTCAGGCGACGGCGATGCACTCTGGTACGCCACCAGGTGGGCTCTAGAGATTTTTTGTTCGCTGTCTGGCGGCACATGCTCTCTGTCTACCGTCGACGACATTATGGACTTCTTGTCGAAAATTAAGTTGAAGGGTGTCATCCAGGCCCTCCAGGACAATTTGGACGCGATCTGCGAGGGTTACCCCCCACTGTGTCCCTTCATCCCATTGATCATGGAAGTCGTCTTTTCGGTCTTGGAGGTTACCGCGGACGTCACGAGGCTGAACCAAGCTCTCATCGCCGGTGTTGCTCCCGACAAACTCGATTCGCCTGACCTCCCGAGGCTAGCACAGGCTGTCCATGCCGGCTTCAATTCATCTAGCCAGCTCATCACGGAAGACAGCCCTGAGGCGGCGCTGGACAAAATAACGCAATGGCTTCGGAACACGTTACCCTCCCTGTGCGAGCGATTGACTTCCTCAAGCTGCCAAGTCGTCCCTTTCTCCATCGAGATCATCGCCCTCGTCATCTCGCTTGTCGGAGAAAGCGCCGACAACTTTCCGAGACTATCTTAAGCTGTCCGAATCACTCTTGTTGGTCTGGCATGACGCCCAAAAGCTCGGCGGGGACACTGCGAAGAGAGCATTGCTTCCTTTGTTGCCTGTAACGGACCGGATTTGGGCGACCAACCGCGCGAAGGAGTCGAGGCGTCAGCGCGGTGGAGCACGGATAATGAGTGGAGGGGGTTCATGGTAATCGGGACCGGGTAATGCGCAGTATAGCTAGCTACCTAGTACAATCAACGCGAGCATCGTTTTTATAAAGTGCTGTCTACTTTGTCAGCGGATCAGGCTCGACTACGTGCCGCAGACGGAGAAAGACGAAAGCTGGTTTCTTCGACGGCGGGTCCGGCCGTTCGCGTGGATAGATTGCATGTCGATGACTTGAAATGTCTCAAACCAAAGTCCCTGATCTCGCTTGACGTATATCGATCACTTGGTAAGCGTTCCGAAGATGTGCGGTACACTTGGTACCACGGTTCGGACGGGGGCTGCATGAGGTCAACTTTATCCCAGTGCCCTGCGGATCTAAGCGACTTTCCGGTATTGCGGCACAGCTGGCAGCCGTTTAAGGCGCGAGGCCAGACGAGGTTTACGATACCTGCTTGGTGCATCAGTACAGGAGGTAGACCCTTTGGCGTTTTCATTTGGGGTCCGCCTACGTTGGTAGAGCCGCATAGGCCAGCTGTGCGTCACCTCGACGTGCTCGTACAAGTACCACCTCCCGCCCTTCTTCAAATAGGAATATAGCTCGGCGATGTTCTTCTCGGGCTCGGGAATGCTGCACAGGCAGAGAATGGAGACGATGCAGTCGACGCTGCCCTTTTCGATCTTGCCGTTCCATGCAGTCGGATCAGAAAGAGCCTCGATGCCTGCGGGCACGATCTCGTATGTGCCCTCCAGTCCGGCGTCCTGCACCCTCTTCCTAAGTATGGGGTGGGCCTCAGGGTTGGGTTCTACGCCGTAGATCTTGGTCACTCCCTCCGCGGTCCTACGCCTCAGACTGCATTGCGACGCATCTGTCCCGGCACCGGGCTTGTCACCGTCCTTGGAGAAGAGATTCACCCACAGCCCGGAACCGGGCCCAATCTCCAGCACGACGCCGCCGACGGGCGGGTGAACGGGGTCCTCGACGGCGCTGCCGCCTGTGACGCGGCCCTCGAGGAGGGCGATCATGCGGTCCGAGTTGCCGGCGCGGATGTTGGGCCCCGCCCAGCCCCAGAAGGCGGAGAACCAGGCGTCTTGCAGACGGGAGGGGGACATCAAGACGGCGAGATCGGCGGAGCGGAGGAGACGGAGTATGGTGGGTGGCAGATAAGAGAAAGAGTAGGAGAGGAAGATCCAGGGGCCGATGAGGCCCCTGACGACTTCGTATACTTGGGAGAAGGGGGGCATGGTTGCGTTAGTGAGAAGAAGAAGTGGGCGAGGTTTGACGGGGGAGGAGGGTGTGAAACTCGCGGCACGCCAGAAGCACGAAAGACAGGGTGCAGATGAAAACAAGAGTAAACTTTGGGCTTCCATCAGGATAATGTATGAGCGAAAGCTGAGATGCGACGCCGGGCTTTGATCCGTTTATAAGTGGAGGATGGCGCCGGCCTCACGGAGTAATTAGTCAGTCGGATTATGCATTTATCGGTATTTTATTTCGTTATCTATGTAATTATCGTGTATGACACCCCGCCAGGCCCATTTCGGCGTCTAGATCTATAGAGCTTCCCGATTCTGACAACCACTTCTTCTTCCCCCCTTGCTTTTACACAAATCCAATCCTGGTTCTACATCGACGACAAATGTTTTGGTATCTTTACTGCCCGTTTAACCCCACAGCGGGCATCTTCAAATTCACCGTTCCTTTGGTTCGATGACGGCGAGGATGACATTCGCGCACGAAGTGCGCAATGCCAATCAAGCCCCCAGTACTCGCGGCTTGGGGGTCGTTTATGACGATTGGCTAGCCTGATTCCATCGCGTATCCCATGTCGCCAAAGCCTGCTGCGCCTGGCTGCGGCTGCTCGAGGTCGTCCGCCTTGACGATGTTCCAGCAATCGAGATCAGTCTCTCAGGCAATTCCATGGGACTTCGTGCATACGCGTCCATCGTCGGCGCTGTCCCCGGGTAGGCGACCGACCTGCCACACAGAGTCAGCACGCTATCACAATCGCACCCATGAGGGCCATACTTACCCGCCATTCGACGTGGTGGTAGCTGAAGGCGCTGATCTTTGAGACATGTTGACGGAAAGAGGGTGAACAACTGCTGGTGCTCGGTTGACTGATTGCTTTAGGTAGACTGAGTGCACTGTACGATTTCTCTTGATGAAGATATCCACAATGTCCTCTTCTAACGTTTCATTCTCTTTGGCTGGGAGAGCACCCCATTGATATACGATCCTGAGGATGCCATTTTCAATTCTCGACTTCTTGGTTCGGCCTCGAGCGAGTTCTGCTCAATTGAGGAGATCCAAAGGCACGAAGCGCTGTTCAACATCTGCGAGGCTTTCTAGATCTCCAACCCATTTGAAATCGTGGGGGATGGTTCCATGCAGCATTTGCGCGATGCTGCGCAATCCTGCAGTCTTGCAGACGCCATCTTGAGTCGTGTCCAGGGTCGCTGTCTCGGTCGCCAGCATTGTCATCATTGGTTGCACCCGCATATGGTTGCCTGGATTTGGCATACTCGCGACCCTGGCAAGGCACATCCCGCATAAGGGCAAAGAGCGCAAATGCGCCCTTGGGCGATTCCTACGATCTCGTTATTCGAGGCATTTCAGAGCGTGGTTCCCCCTCTTCTCGTTTCATTCGACTTTACCCACATTTCGCACTTCGCAATTGCGAATTATTCGAGCCCACACATTCTAGTCGTCATGGGATACAAGACAGCCGCAAGCAACCGCCCGGCGAGGGTCTGGGCTGCAGAAGACCACCAAAAGCACGATGGTGTTGCATTGCAAAAACTCTCTGCCGATGCCTCAGCACGTGCCGATGAGGCCTCTAGAGACCTGGCCTACCAGTTTCTTCGCATGAACCGCGCAGCTCGTCGTGCGACCATCGCCGACAACAACCATTCCGCCGCGCCTTCCAACTACATCTCTTCAAAAGACCACATCTCCATGGCAGCCGACTCTACACAAGCACAAGGCCGGCGCCACTCATCCTTCCAGCCGGAAACCATGTCAAGTCTAGCATATCGCATCAAGGAGCCGTCCCACAACCCGAGAAAGCACCAACGAGGGAGCCCGTCGGTCGACAGTGTAGAGGAACGGTTGGGGTTCACGGAGGAGAGACACTGCAAGAGGATATCGGGCGACTCGGGTTACGGTTCCGATACACGGCGCAGACGCTGCGAGCAGAGCAGAGCGGTTTCCGATCGCCATGACCCAAGCATTGAGGTGCCTTCCAAGTCCAAAGCGGTTGTCATTAGCTGCTCGGCATCCGACTCGGAAAGCGACGAGACCTCAGGCGTTTCTAGACGGCCCAAAGGAGACCTCCGCAGGCATAGTGTGGCCGTTGGCACGAAGACCAGCAGTACGCCGACATCAGTGACACTGAGCAAGCGCCAGAATTCATCCGTAGAGAGTATTCCCCAGTCGTCCAAAGGCTTGCGGCGAGTCAAGGGGACTACGACTTTGCGATCAGAAGTCAGCCCTCAGCTACAGCCCTCGAGGCCGAAGATCGAAATTGCGACAACGATTACGCCCAACATCAGTGCCGTGGGCGAACATCGCGCTCGCAGGCCAAACCTGCTAACAAAAATCTCGACATGGTCTCCAAACAGCCAGGAGACGACTCGACCGATGACACAAAGACACCCGCGGCCAGTTTCTGGGCCACCAACGTTGCCTCTCAACTGGCATGCGAACGTTGTACCTAACTGACGTTCTCTCCCGTCGAGGAACAGTCCGACTCAGCCAACGACAGCGGCGACGAATCATCCTTGGAATCTAGCGTCTTTTCGATCCCTGACTCGCCGATTGAACCTTGTCAACTCGAGCGAGACGATCCCTTCATACCTCATCTGGACGCTGCCATCACCAACGTCCTCCAGCGTTATCGAGACTGGCAGGTCCGACAAAGGGGTGGGCAAGGCGGACGAGGTCCAGCCGGGTGGGTCAGCTCGGACACACCTGATTCTGGCCGCTCTTCGAGGAAACGATCACACTCTGACCAGCCCGACCAGCCTGATGCAGACGGAGTTTCCAATCTACTTCCAGGGTCCAAGAGGCCGAGAGTCCCTGCTCCTCGTCCGAAGATGCTCGCTTGTCCCTTCTGGAAGAAGGACCCAGACAATCACCGTCATTGCTACAAGAGGGTGCTCAGCAAGATCAAATACGTCAAGTCTCACCTGTATCGGTTCCACGCGGCCCCAATCACCTGCCCCTGCTGTGGAGCCGTGTTCCAGAACGAGGAAGCGCGAGATCAGCACCTGCGTGCCAGGCGCTGTGAGGTCGTGGAACCGGGATATACTGCTGACCACGAAGGCTTGACTCCGGGCCGGATGCGGCAGGTCTCCAGACGAGCGGACCCGAAGCACACCGAGGAGGAGCAGTGGTTCGTCATTTGGGGCATCATCTTCCCTGGCACTCCGCCTCCGTCCTCGCCCTACATCGACGGCGCCCTCTCTGAGGATCTCTGCAGGTTCCGCGAGTTTTTCACCAGCTCCGGGAACGAAGTGATACTCGACTATTTCAGTGTTCATGATCCCGAATTCGCACGCAGCGAGAGGATAAGCCTGTACGAACGCTTCGTCGGGGACGGGGTGCTCGAGAGAATCTTCGAGCAGTGGTATACAAATAGAAGGCTGCGGCCGCCCGAGGAAGCAAACATCTTCACGCCGCCGCAGTCGCATCCAACTGATTCGGAGAATGCAAGCCGAGCGTCGTCGGCCCATAGGCACTCGTTCGTTCAGTGGTCCACACAGGCTTATCCGGTGGAGGACATCCAGCCTGTCCCGGCGAGTGACTTGCAATTTGCTGGTCAGGCGTTTGAGGAACTTGACTTCGGGGGTGGTTTGCACTACGACTCGCACACGCAGGGCCTTCTTGATGATCTTGAGGAAATGTTTCCTGACGCGGAGCAACAATACAGCCAAGGAAGCGTGGGGCCGTCGTATACGAGGTAAGTGTTGTTTGTGTGAGGTTATGCGAGGCTCACGACATTGTTTGGTCGGCCGGTCCGCCGTGTATCTGGAATGAGTATAGAAGCCAAGCTCGCAACAACAAGGCGTAAACGCCGGTTGAATGACACTGAATCCCCTCATGCTGCCACTCATCGTACCCATCAACGCTCAAGGTGCCCTAGTTACTCTTAGGATGAGCTCATAGAAACCCCAAACCTCTCTCCGTTGCCCAAATCCAGCCATGATTATACATGACTCCTTCCGACAAGTTCTCTGGCCCCGTAGCGAGTCTGCAATAGATCGAGACACACCACACGTTACATATCCCACACCATCCCGCCGTCGTCACCCGCCGGCGTCTTGCTTCACGTACTTGCTAGCGCGAATACACTTCCGCTGAGATGCCGGAGCGGCAAACGCCTGCCTTTCCGGACACCGCACCCATTCGGCTTCGATCTGCCCCCGTCAGGTGACGAGCGATGAGCCGACTCTGTGGTTCGCGTCAAAGGCCACGCCAGCAAGGCGGATGCGAGGAATCTGCCGATCTCCGTCTCTCAACAAAGAATGTTGCCAGAACCATTGTGGTTTCTTGCATGGACCAAAGGGTTTAAGGCACCAAAGACATCGACAATAGTTAACTTTTCCAGACTTGTATTGATGGGTATTATTCGATAGTCAGGTCCGAGAGCTGCCCAAGGCCCGGAACTAACATCCTCAGCTCGAACAAAGCGGATGCAGTTCCATGTAGATTTGTAAACCCATCCCCAGGGAACAAAGCTTACTTTACTCTCAACAACAGTGCAGCACTAGAAAATAGTCTACGGACTCGCTCGACCTCGTCCGCTCTTGTATGAGCATAAAATCTTCCCTCTCCATGGCTTGGCCATCGTATCACCCGCCTCGAGAACACCCCTCTCGCTCCCTCCCACCGACACCGCACGAGAGCTGAAAGGTATCTTTCCAGTGGATCGGCCTTTGCGGCTCCCTAAATTCAACTCAGATTGAAGCCATCTCTCTGCTTGATGTTGTCGATGCCACTGTGAAGGATCCAAAAGGGATAGGGGTTCCTCGGAACACGCATCCTCCGAGCAGCTGGCCTGGCGGCGACTAGGGCGGGTGACGGCCGCGTTTCCATGTCTAGAGTCACCACGCTGCGCTGCAAGCCGCAGGTGGAAGATTTCGTGGCTACACTTCAGGTGGTGTGCCCTAACGAGCTCGAGTTATACGGCGCAAGAGTACGACCGCGATGCTGCCCTCCCCTCGACTCGTCTGCAATCGCGAACAGCTCCGCGACAATGCCAACCCTCACGGGCTATCAGCCTCTTCAACCCCGTAGATCCGACAGGAACACCCATCCTATCCAGACTCGATGCCCTCCTACTTGTAGCCATGTCCTGCCGACCTGCGACGAAGGACGCCGTATCACGACCCTCGGACAGAATGTAGATGGAACCGGGCCATCGTCGGAGAGACTGACAACCTTTCCTAGCCTGACGAGGAACAAATCAAGTTGGTGTGGATGTGAGTGCAGTATTTGGGGGCTTTTGGTAGGAGAGGCAGGCGACGTTGGGGATGTTTCTGGCTGGGTCGAAGGGGTTGGCGGATGACAAGACTCGTAACTATGGAGCGTCGTCGAGTTGTCGAACATCTCGGCAAACCAGGACACTACAATGTGGATCGTCAGAGCTCTTTTGCGTTTGCTTAAATCCTGCACTTCTACACAACATTGAACTCAAGAAACAATCCAACCTACAGATGTTCAAAGCAACATATATTCCTCGATATTCTACGGCTCCCTGCAACCTATGAAAACCACGGCCCCTTTTAGAAGGAAACACAGCAGAGTGTAGCATCTACACGCAGGCCGTATAGAACTGTGGGGATATCGGACATCACGGAGGTCAATAGAAGTGGACGCTAGCTCCGGTTCGTATCCTCGGGGCAAGTGGACTTCCAGCGGACGGACCCACTGCCGCCGGCCGATTGACTCCCAATAACTAGGACGGCGCGGGGATCCGGGCTTCATGCCGTCGCATTCTCAACTCCCGAGACCCCAAGTAGCAACCGCACTGTCCCATCAAACTCTGCATTACCACCTCGGTCTTCCTGCCTGTTGCATGTATTGAGCAATCAGAGAATTGGCGCTGCCTCAGTTACAATGCTCAGGCTTTCCTTATATCGGTAGTAGTCATCGAAGCAGAAGCACACGCAGAAGAGGGCGGGCGTGACGCTGCGACAGGGCCAAAAGTTCCATGAAGACGTAGGCCAAGTCGTGTATGGGACGTGCCCTGGACGAGCAGATCTCTAATCACCAACCCATACATAGCTCTCTTTTGGGTCGCCTATCCGTATGAATCCCGATCCTACCACACCACAGCTCGGAGAGATATGATGTTCAGTCCCCTTGTCCATCATGCCCACCCGCATCGTCATTCCCCATCTTCATCGTCGTGATCGCCGACCTGACTGGCCTAGCACCCAAGGCTGCGCCGTACAAGGAGGTATTGGATCTAGAACCGAAAGCACCTGCCCCTGGACGTGCACAAGTGAGAGAGAGGTGAGGGCGCCGAAAGTGATGTGCGACGCCGTCAGTAGATCTTTTCACTCGGCGGTAGGCAAAGGCGACCACACCCTCTCCTTGAAAACCCCTGCATTATCCGCCTCGTTCCAAAAGGAAGTTAGTTGACCGGTCAGGGAAGAAGGGTTCGTTGGGCAGGGCGGAGAACGTCTAGTGTCTGATGCTGCACGCGTGCGTGGACGGTTGGCTTGCAGGACGACGAGACCATGTGAGAGCTGAAGATAGCTCTCGATAAGAAAATAGCACGTTCGGGCGTAATGCTTGCAGGCATAGTGTAGAGTCGGTAACCCTCGGACGTCATGGCGCCACGCGGGTTGGCAGCCGTCGCCTCTGCAATAGACGGAGCTCATGGTCGTGTTTGCTGAGTGAGAACCAAGCATAAACCAAGTGAGAAACAAGTGAGAGCTTAGTGAAAGCTAGCCTATAGACCGGTGTGGTTTGCCCTACGAGAGACCCTGGAGCTCATCCGATGCTCTCGCAACGAGCGGGCGCACAACTGCCTGATGCCGGGAAGCCGTCGAACAGGCCAATCGCACGAATCCAGACAGGACAGACAGACCGAACCGTTGGCTTTGATGTTGCGGGTGACGCTCGGCCCCTGGTTTTGGCTCTTGTTGCTAACGGCGTGTTATTTATTTGCCCATACCGGGGCAGTTGACCAGTTGGAAGAAACCAGCATGGTTGTACCGCTTGATTGGGATGAGGCTTCCCCTCCACGACGGAGTAGGACGTGTCTCAGGAACCATGATGCTGGGACGGCGCGGGAGCTAATGCAGGAGGTCAGAAGTGGCGGCGGGGAAGTCTCCCACCGCGTCCGAATGTCCGGGGTGGATTGACCGGGAGCTTTGGTGCCGAACGAATAATGGGCGAGGGAGGGTGATGAAGTTAAAGGAGACCTATTCCAGCACTGCGCTCGAAATGTGCGGCAGGCGATGTAACGGTACTGCACAGAGAGTTGTCGTGGACGATGGATTGGTCGGCGGGGGCGCAGCGAGTAGAGTACTATCGATGCATGGGCATCTGAGCGGTGATGATCTGAGTGGCCCGCTCGAAACGATTGAGCAATGAGATGACAGTAACCGCGACAAGCACGAAGTGCCGATGATATTGAAGTCGGGCGTCTCGGCGGGATTCGCCTGCGTCAAGGATGGTCGCCAAGCAGAGTAGCAGATAGCTGTACAGCAGGGCTAAATGCAACCCTCTCTGATGCCTAAAAAGGATCTCCGCGGCGGCGGTCTTTGCTTGGAAGTTTGGTATACAATGGAACAGCGACTCGATATCTCTCCAACTATCTCGACAATGGCCGAGTAGACATGCAAGGGAGGCTTGCAGGCCATTGTGGGGGGGGGGGGGGGGGGGGTGATGACGAGTAGTAATCAAGGAGACACAAGGCAAGGCCAGGCACGGCACAGCGCGGAGCAGAGCACCACAGCGAGGCCCGGCCCTGAGCCAAGTCGCAGTCCCCGTGCCAGTGTCATTGCAGGTGCCTGGCCAGTGAACGTGTCCGACGACCGGCAGGTGACTCCACGTCCTTGCGCTCGATTCTGTCCCTGCTCTGAGGTGCTCATCCGGACTGAGCGAAAGATGGGTGGGTGCGTGACGCTGAGCGACTCACACGCCTGCCTGAGCGCACTGGCTGTTGCCTTCCTCGACAGCAGCGCCGGGAATATCTCGGCCTGGTACATACTTAGTCATCGAATATTATCGATACACGCCACTCCTTGAGATTCTGGTCCCC
>JAIMZG010001324.1:0-17948 GCA_020466075.1 Colletotrichum coccodes
GCTCAGACATTAACATAGAGAAAGAGTTGGTTTGTGGTGTCAGAGACAGGCGGAGGGGCGACAGGGGAGCGCCGGGGGAGCGCCGGGCTCCACTTCGGGACGGAACATAGTTAACCTGGAGTGGCATAAAGGAGAATCGCGGTCGCCTCTGTAGAAAGGGGAGGTCAGATTCGAATGCTAGTCACCCCTAACCCCCACCGGTGCTGATCCGGTGCCAATTCGTTGACTTCTTTACTCTGTACGACAACCGCCTCTAACATCAGGCACAGGTCAAGGGCGAGTTAGCTGCGCGGCGCGCTGAGCATGGGAGGAGTGATGGATTTGGGGCGACCGGGCGTATTTTTTGGGATATTCACAGACCCAAACAGAAGCAGTTTCAAGCAAATTCATCGTACCGTCGGTGGATTACATCCGGCCAACTTGGCTATGCTGTCATTAGTGGCATTTGTTTCACCCAGTAACTTACTGTAGATGATATTTCTGAGCAGGTCGTGCGTGGAACGAGCGAGGAACGGCGCTATAATTGTGAGGCTGCTAGCTGATTCTGCCGACTTTGCTGGTGTTGCTGATGGAAAGGGCGAGGATCCATTTTGGGCGTTACAATTATGACCCACGTTTGAGGCCACGCTGTTCATCGGTTCCCAGCATAATCCATTTCCGGAGTAATCAACCTGGTACCCACGCCAGTACTATGTATGAGCGTGATGATATACACACTGTGAAAGATGTGTCCGTCCTTCGAGAGAGCCAAAAGAGTTTGATTCATCAGGACATCATTTTCGCACATAGCTGTAACCCGTACGGAAAGAGATAAGCTTAAACGCACAGACTGATCAGTGTGTTCGCGTTTTCCACCTTTAGCCATCCCCGCCCAAATACAGCGCGAAGTGGGTTGTCGTCTGAGTGAAAAGAACACCAAAGCGGGCCGAGTGCAGTTCAGTCGACCTGGTCATACAGAGCCCAGATTGAATCACAAACCGGGTAGTAAATGAAAGTAAAGCCGACAGCCAGATTACCGGTCGAGTTAGAGGCCTTGACCACCATGGGCCGTGGAGTTCACGGTGAAATATACGTTATTGACCCATCGAAGGTTGGGAATATCCCACTCACTCCGTGGATTGGGCCAATCAGAATGCAAGGGGGGCTCTCATGGAGACCATTGGCAAACTTGCCTATTGTGCCTCTCTGTGTCTACAGCGGAATACAGTCAAGAAGGCCTCAAAACGGCCAGCCCACAAGGCCGATGCTTAGTTTGGTTCCCTCCTTAATCTCCTCGGCTCGGTCCATGAGTTCGTCCACGTCCCAGTTACACCAGACAAACTTTCCCTTCAGAAATCGGGCTTCGGGGCTTGCAAGCCAAACGTTGAAGCTGGCAGGCAGAGACACTGAACCAAAATTAGCCTCGGGGTGTTCAAAATCTCGCTGTCATATAACTTGCCGTCGTCAGTCTTAACGTCCTTGAAACTCTCCGCGCCTCCAACGCTCAGGTTCATCTCTGTGAGCACTACGCCCGGCTGTGTATGGAAGATGTTCAGGTTAGGGTTCGCAAGTGCAACCGTATCCCAAAGTCGGTAGACCGCCAGCTTAGCCACGCAGTACGAGGCGAAGGCGTCGTTGAGACTCAGATGGGTACCCCACGAGTTGATAGCAATGGCGACTGCATCCGTCGCCGCGTGGCGTAAGAAGGCTTGAGCAACCCAGAGAGAGCCGGCGATGTTGGTCTGGATGGCTTCGAGGTATTCCTCGCCGTCCACTTCCGCCACGGTCTCCCTCGGCCCAACCGCCGCGGCACTATGGACAAGAACATCGATTTTGCCACTGCTGGCAAACTGGGAAAAGGCCGCATCCATGTCGCTTTTTTTGGTCACATCGGCAGACATGGTTACGACATCGACGCCGGGGAACTTGTCTTCGATGAAAGCCTTGTTCTCGAGGAGGGGCTTTTCCCGGCGACCGAGAAGGGCGATTCGAGACGCGCCCGCCTCGGCGAAGTAGCGTGCGGTTTCTCCACCGATACCGGTACTACCGCCTCCCGTGATTATCACCGACTTGCCCTTGGCAGATAACTCGGGACGTTTGGGGGACGTTGAGGGTTGTGCTCTCGTGTGCCAACGTCGAGTCGGAGAAGGAAAAGGCGGAGCTGCAGACATGATGATGGATATGTTCGCTTCGGGAACTGCTGATTTCGCGGAATATGGACGTGCGAATAGGACTATACAATGGCGCGGCACACGCTTCTACTTCTCTAGCAAGATCGTTCACGTAAATTGTCGTTCTTATGAGCACCCCTTAAATTCCCTTTTGGCGCCCTGTGGCGGGGCGTTGCAAATTGTAACCTGTGCCCTCGGGGAAGTTCAACTGTACACTCAACCACTTCTCAACTACAATCTTGCCGGCTTTCAATATCACCTGCAAGGTTGATTCGCCGGTAACAAAATGTCCCGCCCGAAGGATCGTTTTATTTTGTATTGTTCCGGTAGTCGCTGACAAATGTTGTACGGGGGTCGGTTGCTGACAAAAGCCACGTAAAGTGGACTCCATGGTCTCGACGGGATTTCAAAACAGTATCTCCGGAGATCAACGCTCTGACGTGCCATGAGCTCCATCCATTGACAGTACTGCAAATTTCCGTGATTTCGACATCGAGGTCCGATTCGTGATGGAAGTGGCCGGTCTGCAACAGGTCCTGCGGTGCGAGCTGTGCCGCAAACCGTTTGATAAGCGTGAGTACTTCCTGCACATGTCGCTCGAAGAACCCTCGTCATGTCCAGTCCTGACACAGCTTTAATTAGAATCCACGTTGAAGAGACATGGGTACTACTGTCGGTCTCGAAACAAAACCAGTGGCACTCGGCTTCGATCTTGCGTTCCTTGCGCCAGAGCAAAGGCGGGTTGCGATAACAAGCTGCCCCGGTGCTCGAGATGTGCAACCAAGGCCATTGAGTGTCAGTACCCAAGAAAGGCTCATCCTCACAGAGCCTCAACGCTTCGAACCCGCCAAAACTATGCTGCGCCCACTGAATTGAGTGACGTAGTACCTTCATCAGTAGCAGGCTCTCCCAGCGTCGATAGTCATCGAGAAGCAAGCAACGATGACAATAGCGCGGGCATACTAAACCTGGGCTTTGAAGGTCTTGAAAGAGAGGACTTCGGTTGGTATGACGACGAGTTCGGCACCACCGACTTTCCAAATTGGCAGGCGAACGACTTTTACCTTCCACCGAGGCCCTCAGCTTCAGTTCATCACGAGCCAGCTGTCCAAGCACCGCAAGACGGCTTCTCCCCCCACTCTTCGATACCAAGAGCATTGAACACCACTGTCCGATCTCTTATCCAACGACCGGTGATGCAGGCCGGAGCACATAGACTTACCAATCTCATTTCCCACACGCTGAAATCATATCCGCTGATGATGCTTCGTCACAACACACTCCCGCCCTTCATCCATCCATGTTTGGTGTCTGCCAACATCGAGGATGTCCAGATTGAGCCACTGCACAACTGTGTCAGTCTGATGCACATGATCAGCAGTGGAATTCAAGGAAGTCGGAAGTTGTTTTGGAGGAACGTTCGAATGGAATGCGAGCGTTGGTCTGAAGAGGCACGTTGCACACATGTTTTCAAGGCATCGACGGTTCGCTAATAACCAACTCTTAGCATCTGAGTCTGAGCAAGTGGGAACTTGTTGCAGCCATGCAAGCTCTCTCTATATACGTTCTCTTGCGTTTGTACGAAGGCGAGACAGACTACAACAACTTTGATTCTCTCCTAGTTAAAACGGTGACGGTGAGTTTATTCAAATATTTTTATTGATCAAGGCTCTTACAACACAACGTAGGTTATCGCCATAGAACTCGGCCGTATCGACGCGGCATGCAACAAGGAATGTGCATTGTGCGATAGCGGGCTCGAAAACAGCTGGAAGGAATGGGTTTTCAGGGAATCAAGACGAAGGTTAACCCCTGCCTCCCACATCATGGCGAACCCTGGAAAATATGCACATGCTGACCAGACTAAAGGTTAGCTGTGGTCTATCGAGTGGTAAACATGCTCATCTACTTCGAGCCCGCGGCCATGTGCGACATGCCCACGGACTTCATTCTCGCACCACTTCCGGCGAAGAAGCGGCTATGGGAAGCAAACGACAAGTTTGAATGGAAGGCAGAAAGGCAAAGAGAACCCCAGGCCCACTCGACTTTCGGACTGGCCTCCAACGGTGGGGTCGTGAGGTTGGACGAGAGCAGAATATCTTGCAGTGATGCGTGGCGGGCCGATCAGTCCCCGGACGTCAATGAGCTGTCCAAGAATACTACAAGGTGGGAAGAGTGGTGCACAGAGATAGATAGCTTTGGCGGGCTAGTCATGCTTGCTGCTTCTTTCATGGCGTAGTTCCGCTTGGAATCGACTTAAATTCTGAAGGGGTTGCTCTGCTAGCTTGTATACATGTTGAGCGAGCGAAACACAGGTCTATAGGCCTTCCGCTGGTTGGCTTAAGTCTTGCAGATATTTGTTGAACATCGTTGGAATATGTTCCATTGAGATTGGCTGTATTCTTAGCTCGGAGAAAGCTTTTGATTGCTTCGGTTGGCCGTATGTCGGAAACAGATTTCATATTAGACTTGGAAACCCTTAAAAGGTGTCAAACTGCTCTACCGGCAGCTCCAAGGCCACTCCTGGCCCGCCTTAGTCTCCAATCTTCCTCTTCATCTTCCAACAATCTCTGCCCGGGCAACCTCACAGCTCTATCCAGAGCGACCGGTAGGCCTCTATGACGTCCTCTCAACATAACTAGACACAGCACCAGCTTACTCCCCGCATGCCAACCGCCTGAGAAGCTCATGGCATCCTTGGGCAATCCTACCGAGATACCCACGCACCCGTACCCGGAAACCACCTCGAAAACGACGTTGAAGACGGAAAAGTGAACCGGATCCGCCAGGAAATTCGAGGTTTCGATGGTGACGATAACAAGCACGGCAAGGGTGAGTAGCCAGAGATCATGGGCCAGTTGCCCACGAATCTGCTGGCTCACGAAGCTCGTCCGGGACTCGAACGCGTCGGTCCTCTGAGACTTGGCCGCACCGACCCCGGCGAAGCTGAGGTTGTCTTTGAGCATCTGAGCGAGGAAGCCGCTGCCGCTGGCGTGCTTCTTCTCGTTGGTGGGAGAAAGAGTCTCGTCGTCCGCGTAGATACCCAACGAACGCTCCTCGTATACGTTGGAGTGGCGCATGGTTATTACGACAGGGTAGACTGATATGTACATCATGATGACATACAAGACCTGCAATCCTGGGTACGCAGACGCAATGGGAATGACGTAAAAACCACCAGACCGAACGGCTATATAAATGTTGGTAAAATTCGTTCTCAGACACGGGGCTTAGAGTTCAACAATGTCACTTACCAAAGGCCTGAAACAGACCGTCCAGGACCCTGGCTCCGATGGGAATCGCTTCAATGACTGGGTTACCGATGTTGAGGACCTCGAACGCCATCCAGTCGATCCCGTTCGTCAGAACCACCATGAAGAACAGCCACCAAGTCAGCCTCGACGGAAACAGGTTTGTATATACCCTTCGCGGATATTTCAGGATGAACTCCAACGTGCTCTTCAGCTCCGCGTGCGTCCTTTCTCCGGTCGTGAGCCGCAGCACCTTCAACGCAGACCAGAATATGAGCCTGAGAAACAGCGGGTACGCCGTGTTGCCCGCTAGGATCAGCAGCCCCATGACCATGAGCACGAAGTAGGCTTGTTGGAAGGGCACCATGTTGGCGTCAAGGAGCGACATGCCCGAGTTATTGAACGCCGAGACGGCAAAAAAGATGCCGGCCCACCAGGGGTTCGCGCCGTTTGACGTTGCCACCGAGGGCATGTTGTTGGCGATCCAGGCACCTAGGGCCAGACTGCCGAGCACTTGCCAGAGGACCGAATACAGCGGGACGACGACCGACAACAGACGAAGGGCGCGGTACTCGTGGCCACCGAGACGAGAGCGTTCGGGGGCCGTAAGGGAGTGGAACTGGGAGTTGCGACCTTCCTTGGCGGAACTGAGAAAAGAAAGCCAAGGACGGGTGGCCTTGCTGCTCGAAGACGCCGAATGCGTTGAGCGGCGCGCTAGGTTCTCGGTCGTGTCGACGGTAACATGGCTGCAGGCGGCTCGGGCCTGGGTCGAGCCTCTCAGGTCCAGCACTCCCGTGACGCTCGCTTCTCCCTTGCTTCGGGTCGCAGCACCGCCGCCATCGAAAACGGGTAACCGGCCGCCCTGCCGGTCACGCTCCTCCCCAGCCTGCACGATTTCCTGGAGGCTCTTTTCGAAAACGTGCTTTCTCGCCACCACCGTCCATATCGAGACCCAGATGGAGCTCCCGATGATGATGAGCAGCCAGAGCATAACCTGCTGCCAGACGGTCATCTCGCTGAGGTTGACGGTGTTGAGGCCGGCCTCCGTCATGGCGGAGACGACGAGGAAGAGCGAGTCGACATAGCCGATGCTGCCGTGCGGGTTGGACGACGCGTAGAAGACGGCCGAGGCGAGGAGGGTCGTGCCGATGAAGTAGACGTAGTGCAGCGTTATGAAGTTGAGCGGCGGTACGAATGAGCGGAGGCCGTCGCTCGTCGGCCGCCGACACGGTGAGCTGTCGACGTCGCCTGTCTCGCTTCGATCACCGACACCGTGATGCCGTCCGCTTCGGTGCACAGCCGTTGGTGGTTGGGATACCATCGCAGGTATGCGCGGACTTCGGACCCCTGGGCGTCTTTGCTTCTTGCCCAGCCGGCAGAGTAATTAGACTTTCTGTTCGCGCCGCCAAGAACCAAGGATCTCGGCTGCTGCGCAAGAGGAAAAAAAGACCCTAGACTGAGTTGAAGATCGTCGCCTCCGAGTCCTCGTCCCTGTTAAAACAACGTGCATCCACCACACCTATCGATCGCCAAGCACTTTATCCGTGACTGAGTTTGCGCATCAGCGCTTCGTCTCTCTCTTTGAACCTTTGTCGGGCACACAAATTGTCGGTGAGAGGCGTCAGGGGGTGGATTCGAGCCACTTGACCCGGACGAGTCATTCGTCCACATGGACGGCAAACCTTCGCACTAAGGGGACGCCGTCTGTTAAGTCGGGGCTCTTTCATCTCGCTTGGCACGCGGGCCCACCGAAGCTTGTTTTCACCGAGTTCTTCACCTGGATCTTCACCGAGGACTTATACCGATGACTACTTTCCTTCTCTCACAACTCTTTCCCGGTTACGCATCCTTTTGTGGCGCAACATGTGTAAAAGTCAGCCCATTCGCCTTTTGAGCGACGCCGGAGACTGGACAACGGCTCCGTACCCGTTTTCACCAAGCCTCATTTTGGGTCCTGAAGCTAAGATGAAACGGGGCGGCTCCTGAAGTTGGACACTTTATCTCGCGAGTCCTCGTGCAGAGGTGTCTCAAAGAGAGGTTTTCGCCAAAACACATTAGTATATCACGTCACATGGCGTTACGGAGATCATGTTCATGCAAACCAGTTGATTCAAACATCCTACTCATGAACACCCAGCTACCATGTCCGCAGACACCAAATCCCAGCCAAGTAAACCCGAGCTCCCAAGACCATTCTTTTTACGGCAAGATACATATGCTATGCTCCTCGGCCTGTACACCGTTCTGAATTATGGATACAAAAGAAACGCGACCTCTCTGTACAATCCTGGCGGATCATCCCCTCGACCGCTCGAGGCTTAGAAGCCGAGCAGGCCGTTGAAGGTGTTGGCAACAGCCGCGCTGCGGTCGCCAGAAGCCTGGATCTGGGCTTGGGCGTCCTTGCACTGCTTCTTGGCGGCGTCGTTGGCCTCGCAGACGTTGGTGAGCTGGTCGCAGACACGGTTGATGATGATGTTGGGGTTCAAGGCCTCGGACTGGCCCTGGGCGACGAGGGGGTCGGTGGGCAGGAAGGTTCCCTCGTCCGCCTTGCGGCCGGGACGGCCGAGCTGGAAGTCAATGGTGGGCGTGCACTTGCCGAAGTTAGCAGCGCCGCCAGCGTTGCCGGCACCGGCGTTGTTGCCAGCATTGCCGTTGTTGGCGTTATTGTTTCCGGCGTTGTTGTTTCCAGCGTTGTTGTTGTTCTGGTTGTCGGCGTTGGCGTTGCCATTCGCGTTGCCTGCGTTTCCTGCGTTTCCGCCAGCAGCACCGCCATTGCAGGCGTTATCAGCGTTGTCGTTGCCGGTGTTGGCACCGGCGTTGTTGTTGCCGTTGTTCTGGTTGTTGTTTCCAGCATTAGCATTGTTGTTGTTGTTGTTCTGGTTGTTGTTCTGGTTGTTGTTGCCGCCGGCGTTGGCATTACCTCCAGCATTGCCTCCAGCAGCACCACCCGCAGCACCTCCCGCAGCACCTCCCGCAGCGCCGCCAGCAGCACCGCCTTTGACGGTGAAGTTGGAGAAGCCCTGGGCCTGCATGACCTCGGCGACAGACAGGCCGCTGGCGTCGAAGGGGTTCTTCAGCGAGGCTGCCGAGTTGGCGTTCTCCTTGTCGGAACCGGTGACGGCAGGGTCGATGAGGGGCACGATACCGCGGAGGGCCTCGGTGGCGGGGAGGGAGGCATCACCGCAGATGCTGGGAATGCTGGTGGCGAAGGGGTTGAAGTTCTGCTCGGCGGCGACGAGGCCCTTGGCGGCCGCGAGGACGTCGGCGCCGTCACCGAGAGCGGCGATCTTGTCGGCGAGCTTCAACTTGTCGCAGGGGTCGGCGGCGCCGAGGAGGGTACCGGGGATGCCGCCGGCGAGGGTGGCGGCCTCGCCCGGGGCGCCGGCCTGGAGGGAGGAGGCGGCCTGGAAGGGGATCGACTCCTGGCCGAAGCGGGCCTCGACGGAGGCCAGGATGGCGGAGATGAGAAGGATCTTGGCGTAAGACATGTTGATGGCGGAGTTGGTCTGGAAGGGTGGACTAAAGACGGACGACGGGCGTCGGACGAATCGAATGTTTAGAAGTTAAACGTAGAAAAAGATTGTAAAAGACCGGCTAGCGGTTTGTAGTTGGATCAAGACAAGAAAGAGTGTCGAGAACGTAAAAAACAAGTTCACAGAACTGAAAGATTGAAGGGTAGAGAGAGGGATGCTTGTTGGATGCTGGATGAGGAAGGGAGGGAAACAGTTGGGATGACGGGCAGGATCGGGTACGTTATATAGCCAGAATGAAGAGATGTCAAACGACTTGTTTCCATGATCCCAAGGCTCCGGTCCGGTGCCTCGGCGAGAAGGGGGCAAGACGAGACAGCCTGCGACGATGGGCACTCCGTGACGGGCATCCCCATCCCCATCCCTTCTCACCAGCCTACTCGCGCTCATCTCGACCATGGGACGGCAGGCGAGGCGCAAGGCCTCTTGCCCCTCGCTCAGCCATCATCAGCAAACATGCTCACGGGACGAGGTGTAAGTCGCCAGTCCCTGGGACCACGAGTAGGCCCCGACCACCACCCCCTTAACGGCGATCATACTGCATCATTGGGACGAAATACCGCATGGTGCGGCATGGACGTCGCGGCCAGCACGGCGGCCTAGCGTGTCGTCCCAACTGCCCTCACAATCAGAGTCAGTCTCATATTGCCGGGTTGAGGATTGGCGCCAGGAAGCATGGGGGGTTCGGATGGGCGTCTCCGCCCAGTCTCTTGCTCGGTTCTTCAGCCGAAGGGGCATGGCGGTACCTTGCAATAAGCTCATGCTGCTCCACGATGCGCCCAGCCGCCACTTGGGGTGGTATGCGCGGGCCAGGTCGTGGCCAGGTTTGGAACTGAGACGGCTACGGTCGAGTCCTGTCAGCTCCCTAGTTCTACATGTTTAAGGATAGCCCAAATGATGAGAGAACAGAGGTGAGATGGAAGAGAGAGAGAGAGAACCCCGGCATGGGTCATCTGGAGGCGAAGGGATTCGAGAAGGGGTCTCTGCGCAACAGCGATGTGCCAGATGACCGTTGAGGGATTAGCGTGCCCCGCCAGCGCCCCGCGGGCCGAGCACAGCAACATCCCTGCATCTCTCTGTCTTTTTTTGTCTTTTTTTTTTTTTGTGACCGCTCTCTCGGGGCCGATGGCTTGGAAGTCGACAGAAGAACCAGTCATCTCCAGCACCCTAAAACGCTCTAAAACGCGGCATCGCGAGATTTATCCACTACTCTCACGGGGCCTCCACTATCGCAGGGCATGAAGATATGTGACAGGTCCCGCTCTGGCAGTGAGTAACCCGTTTGTCCGGCTCTGACCGACGAGGGCGAGGGAGGGGGCCGTGGCATGATGCTCTGGCGGTTTAGAGACCGTGTCTGGTATGAGGAGGGAAGAAAAACACCTTGGCAAGGTGGGTTTGAAGGCTGCCCTGCGACGCTGGTGAGGACTCGTGCCGTCACGGTTGTGATGATGAGAGTTGTCTCTGAACCGGTTTGACGACGGGACGCCGTTGACTTTTTGGACAAGTGCCATCTGATGGACGGCCAGAGTCAATTCGCAAACAGGTCCGTCAGAGCATGCGTTGTACCGGAGCGACGAGACCGAGTCGCAGTGTCTCGACCAAGTCGTAGCATTAAGCTCATGAAGAACCCTAGCGCCCGCGTCACACGCACGTCTGGGTGGGTGGTTAATTAATCAAAATGCAATCTACCGCCGGTGCTTGTATTGTGGGCGGCAGTCGACCGTTCCCCCTCCCCGGTTGAAAGGTCCGATTAATTAACTGAGCCCGTGGCTCTGGTCTCCCTTTTCCCCAGAGACCCAAACCACAAGAATAGAGCTGGCTTGTTATGTTACCCGTAAATGAATTCAACACCATGTGAGTGTACCCCAAGTCCAGTGCAACGAGAAACAATCCGTCATGATCCTCGCCTTGACGTTCTCTGGTTCCGATTACTCAGCGAATAACCCGTTTGCTTGTCCATCACAACGCTCTCCCTGCCGCCGATCCAGATTGACTTTGTGTGCTTCACTGGCAGCTGTCAGTCTCGCTTGGCTCTTGCATCGTCACCAGTTGCTCGCCCGGCTCGTCTCTAGCCAATTCTTCCCCCTCCCCCCTTTTCCTCGCTCCGTGACCACCGCCCAGCAACGCTCGGGGCAGGAGGATCGGCCAGTGTGGGTGGCATTGCAGACTGCCACTTCAGCCTGGGAACACCATGATCCGGAATAACTCAGCTTCGGAGTTGGACCCCCAGCTGCACACGCCCGTGACACTGTCGTCCGGCAAAAGGCGTGCCGTGTCCTGGCTAAATTGCCTTGCCTTAGTTTACCAAGAACAGCATGTTGGTGGACAGCCACCCCGTCCAGCCACGAGTTGGGGTCGCGCAGGGATCTGTGCCAACCCTGGACGAGTCTTTAGGTGGCCCCCCAGATCAGATCGCATCGATCAAACAGCCTCACCAGGGGTCCTGAGACGTCTTCAAAACCTGATGGGTCTCGACGTGACGAAACGCCATCGCAGCTTTCCTCGTTGAGCATTCCAGCCCTCTTGGCCCAGCACCTCGTGCCGTGCTTCTCAGACAGGAGCTGTGCAGCTGGCACTTCTTCCGACCACGCATCCCGGTTTTCGACGTCGTATTCTTCTCCAGCGGGCTTCAGTCGCTGCCTTTTCGGGTCCAGGCCCGCCAAGCCGAGGCAGGGCGGAAGGATCTTTTCAGCTTCGACGCCAAGAGCTCGTGTTTTATCGGCGCTTTCTCACCGATCTTTTTCTGCATTTTGGTGTTTTCGAGACTGTTGGGGATAGCCGCCGGCGCAACTCCTGTCATCTTGGAGTAGAGGCATACCGTCTTGGCAGTCGCGGGTTTTCGAAGCCGCGGGTTTACGGAACCGGGGGTCGGAAATAGCTTGCTTCCCCGTGAACCTGTCTGTCCCGTGTCGGTCGTGGCTGGCGATTCAGTGTCACGGTTTAACGTCTGCAGTATGCTTGCCAGGGTCGACTTCCCGAGAGGAAAAGGACTCAAGAGTCAACCCATTTCTCCATGAGGTGCAAAAAAGGGGCTAGACCTCAGAGCTCCCCGAAAACTGGCCCGGTTCTCGACCTCGACAGGGGCGGCGGCGATGTTCAAAAGGGGAGGCATCGCCTCAACTTGCCGTCGACTCAAGCACTTTGTTCCGTCTCGTCGGCTTTCGACCGTCGCATAACATGATCTACCCAAGCTTCCCAGCCTCAGGGCTCGCCGGACTCCCGAAGCTGACTCGCCTCGACCACAATCCATCTGAAGCCCGGATTTCAGACCACCAGCTGCTATAGCGCTTCTCTCTCTGATTTTCCTCTGCCGTAGATCATATGTGGGACGGACTCGAGAGTTGAAATGGGGGCGGCGACTGTGGTGGCACCAACCCTGCTGAGGTGCGCTGTGTGGAGAAGGGAAGAAAGGTGGCCTGACTGCTGGCCAGAAGATATGGGCCGAAGACGGCGGCTCGGGCACCACCATCGCATCTGCCGTCACTGCATCGACGACGGCCACATCCCGCTTGTGGACATATCCGTCTGAAGTTGCTGAGCCACTTTTCGCGTATTGCGTGCCAATGTGGGTAGTGACCGGCGCATTGCGTTGCCATCCACTTGGATTTCGGCCTGGTCTTCATCCGATCTTTGGCGAAACGGACGGCTCTGTGCTCACCCTGATCATTTCAGCCAAATCTTCTGGGCCGATATTTCCCTACCTTACTGTCCCTGGTTTTCTGGAGGTTTGTGGTCCATCGGTCAATGAGTGTTTCAACGGCGTACATGATTAGATGATGGATAGCCGGCAGATGGCTTTTGCAAGTAGACGGCTTACCGCCATGATCGCATCGACTACTGTATATGTATTATTGACCTTCATTGACTTTAGGTAGTTCCCCTGCTAATCTGCGTTCCGACATTATTGTTGATCCTTGGGTGGAGTGTTGGTAACGTTGACCTTCAACACAACACGGACGTACTGCGAATCCCACAATACATCAACAGGTCCCTAGCAGCGTTTTCCTCGCAGCGTTGCAGCGTTTGTATTAGACTTTGGATGTTTACTTGTATCATCCTCTGTATTGTCGTTTTCTATTGTGCCTGGGCTGAGTGATCATGTTTCTTCCCCTTCACATGAGCCAGGCTGCCTGCTGACCCTACCCACCCGCCAGTTGTTTAGGTATATTTGTATGTACTTGTGTCACCTAGTTTCACGTCTTCGTCTATCATTTTTGTGTGCAATGGGTGCAAGATCTTGCCCTTCGTCTCTGAGTGCTCGCGCCAAATATCAGCAGATTTGAAATCCCGGGCATGACAGCCAGCGTTGACCAGTCGAAAGCATCCCTGGAACGCGCTTGAAGCCCGCAAGTCTGCACCGAATCGGGTGGCAGTACATATGGGGGGCGGTTTGGTATCACCCAGCCATCTCATTAAAATTATTTCCCTTGACGCCAGGACTTGGCAGTGTGCATCTTGCAGGTTCGAATGCAGCAGCGGATGCCTGTGCTGCAGTTTCTGAAAGTAGACATCTTTTTTCGTGTCCGCTGGCGGGCCCGGTGGCTAATGTGATGGCTTCTATCATCTGGATCTTGGCGAGTTCATTGAGAAAGTCGTAGTCTTCCGCTAATTTCTGCGAGAGCTGTTTGGGCGGCTTGGAAAGGGTGAGCTGTGTGAGCTGAGACGTGAGGTCGTGGAGCACGGAAACAATGTGGCGAGCCGGGTTGAGTTGTACTTGCAAAGGCAGATGCTGATGCAATGGTCGCAAGCCAAGACATGTTTACAGAGGCCCTGGAAATTCGGCTCGACGTGTACTCGCTCATGACTGTTTCTCATCTTGACTCCAGTTTCCACGACCAGACACTGATATGAGCACTTTGACTTTGTCCCATCACTCATATGCGTGCGAGTGCTCCAGAATGTCACTCCAGGTAGGCTCATGTTCCTGTTGCTTGAAAAGAATAGTTTAATCGTCGCAGCTTGGCTTGATGCTCAACAACTAAAACCAGCTCCTCTGAAGTCTCTAGAACGAGTCACACATAACGTGTCCCATTGCTGCAAGAACCTGGTCTGATTTCTGCAAACGACCCGGCCTCTTGGAGCACAAACCTCGGTACATGCCTCTAAGGTATAAACCTTGCTGGGTCGTATCCCAAGTACCACTTCAAGTAGCAGCCAAGCATAGCGATCTCTCCGTTCCAGACCACATTCCCATCATTTAATCCCATATCTTTTATGCATCTCGACAGACTGTTACGCACCTTTTGGGCCCAATGGGTAGAACAAGAACTTCCGTCTACCGGCATCTGTTCGCCGCAGCGAAAACAAACCCGCTCAGCACGGCAGCCGGCCAGTTCAGCCACCCTTGGCACTTCCGCTTGGTCTCGTCTGTACTTACTAACAATTCTTACCACCTCAAGACCAGGGAGTCTGGAAAGGTCTTTGAGGAAGTCTCGATAGGCATCGTATTGTGCAATGGTCCTCCTACCCCTGGGTATGAAAAGGGTCAGCTCTCTCACGCCAGGTGCGCTCTGTGACAGGGTTCTGAATACGGCAGAGAGATATGCAGGATCCCATTGCATTCTGACGCCGACTCTCTGTAGTCTCGCCATGAACCGAGTCCATAGAGCTTGCAGCCCAGGCGGTGCGCGCATCCGACGCCTTCTGCTCGGGTCATGGAGTTGCGCTAAATCGAACCATGCAGCAGGCTCAAAGTGGAAGCAGTTCTTACGGCAGACGAAATCGTTGACCTCGTCTGCTAGCGCGGGGTGAAGTTTGAATAGTACGGGACGAAGGCAAAGACAGTCCCTGGCTTCTTTTCCGCATATATCGCAAGCCCACCAGCGCCTCGCGCCCCGTTTCTGAGGAGGGGAGAGCCGGACGTGGAGCCATCTGCGGCAGGGGATTAGCTTTGGTCCACAATGCTCGTAAATCATGCACCGAATTTCTCTGGGAAGACGTAAAAACGAAACGGTTTGGATGGTTGCTCTGGCCTGCGATGCACCCCCAGCTGCGCCCGGTTGGGCTGGAACATTGGGCCCCGGGTTGACGGCAACAAAACCTGGGGGAGGCGCCTGATTCGGCCCAAAAACTACATGCTGCTGTGCACCGGGCTCAACCCGGTCAAAGTGTGCCTTGTATCGGGGGCCCCTAACTCTGGGCATTATGGCCGTGGGTCTTGACGAATATCTACGTGGTCAACGGCGAGGTGCCGTTTTGTGTTGCACAAGACGCGCGACCCCCTGTGGTTATGATGTACTTCGTCGTGAGGGGGAAAGATAAACAGCTATGTGATGTCGTGGCCGTCTGCTCACGGAACTGGTTTGACAATCGAGATATCACAAATAGTTGTGAGACTGGGGAATGGCAAGGAGTGAAGCCAGAATGCCGGAAACATTTCTTATCTAGACTTGCTCAACATCAGTATGGTTTTGAGGAATACAGCTGAAATAAAATTCGATTATGCGAGTGACAAGAGACGTTGGCCATGGGAGCGTCCTCGTCGAACAACAACTATTCGTTCCACGAACAAGAGGACTATTCGCCAACGATGACGATGATAATGATAGCAAAGGAGTCTGCAACCATCGCCTTGCCAATGTCAAGCATGATGGACAAAAGGAAACTGAACTATGAGCACTCGCAACCCAACAATAGGTTCTTTGGATGGCTTGGCGGCTCAAAGTTGTCCGTTGCTGTTGCAAAAGCACAAAGCCTGGGGTCAATGCCTGCTTTGTGTTCCTGTATCCTTTTTTTTGTTAACTTATTCAGTCTTGAAAGGTTTGGAATCAAGGTTGCTAGTTGGAATTCAAGTTCATTGTTGATTAGTTCGCACCATCGAGGAAAGAACACCGGCGATGCAACAGATGTGAACGAGTAACATGGTCAGTAATTCTGGCAGGCATTTCTAGTTTTACAACAACGTTTCAAAAACCAGACCATTAAATTGGCCGGATCAACAGCATCCCATAGATATCTGGTCCAAGGCATAAATAGCGATACAAGTCTTGAGCCAACGTTACCGATAGATTCCCAATTTCCGTTATTTGAAGAAGTGGTAACCACCACGACCATTCCATGCCTTTCCGACGATGCTTTGTTGGTGAGGTCAATAGATTGTCTAAAGGCACACAGATAAACTGCCACATGTTTCTGCAAGGGAATCCCTTACGGACGGAACGAATGGAACAGAGGGTCAAATCTCCCGTTTCCCTATGGGCTGCAAACGAAACTGCTATACTACAGGATACGAGCGCCTTCAATACTTCTCAATCCTTCAGATGAATAGCACCGTCAAGAAAGAAGAAAATAGTATAGATCGCTTACAGGACATCCACGCTAGAGCTCTTGATACTGAGAGACCATAAGCAATATGTGGTCGACTCGACATCGATCGGTCAATATCGTTTCCTGCTGCTACTTCGTTGTACAACTAGTGTAATCTTGGGCTTCGGGTTACAACAAGGCATGCATGCGGACTATCAGCATCTGTGCCGTCCTCCACGGTGGAGATAACCTATGAAGCTGCGATCATTGTGTAGTTGCAGACTTGGTTTTAGATTCATCATCGCCACTTTTCTACACCAACAGCTATCTGCAAATGCCCAACTCAAACCATCCGAAAGAACCACTCATCACGCGTGTACAAGATGCAGATTTCATTAATTGCATCGCAACGCGATTGCAGCTGATTGCAACGCAGTTAGAAGAGCACCAAGACCATGAGCTGTTACTTGCACACCAAAGATTACGGGTCATGATGAGGTGGTCGGCGTTTCTTCCTGCCGTTGCCGCCGCCCCTGTGAGCTCGGTCCCAATCGATGGTACCGCCAAGAGTAGCGAGCAGCTTGTGGACTGACATTCCTGAGGTCTGCTGCGGGCCGTGCGGCACTGTCACTCCGTCACCTGTTGCTGGTGGTGCTGAGCTGCCCATGAAGCCAGCTTGGTTGGCCTCAGCCGATTGCCAGCAAGCAGAGCCTGTCTGGCCGAACACGAAAGCACTGGAACGCAACTTGACTCGAGGCCCTCGTCATCCCCTCGGGTCGTGTCCTAGGGGCGGCTGTTGGACAGCCACACTCGTCTTGCAGAAGCGCGCGGGTTTTGTGAGCAAACCGAAGCTGAATCGATGGAGTCCTTCTGGAATTCGAGTCGTTGATCGGCCGAGACATTGTCTGGTTGCACACTGAACACGGATGACGAACTTGACTCGATTGCATGTTCGACTGGGAGGGGCCTCGGTTCCGAGAGTTCCAACTTCTGGGTCTTTGCAATGGGTCTTTGCAATGGGTCTTTCCCACCCAAGTATAGCAATACGAAGAGCAGCTTTGGGAAACGTGCGGATGGGATTGTCACATTTTCTCGATGCTTCTGAACCAGTACGGGCACTTCCTTAGTGGTTCGCGCCGTAACTTGCCGCGCTGAACTCAACACAGCCCGGGTTGTCAAGCTGACAACTGACCGACCACAACCTTGCACTCACCCCCTTTCGCCGCTCAACCCGAGAGGGCGAACTTTTCTACGCGCAATTCCTGACGGCTGGGCATGCTGACGTCGTTTGGTGGGGGGCCGTTCCCTATCCCTCCATCTCTATCCCTCCGAAAGTCCCTTCCGTCCCCTGGTCCGTCTCCCTCCCACCCATCGCTCCCTCCAAGAAGTTCCAAGCCCTGACCTGGGCCAGGCCTGTCGTAACGTTCGCCAATGGCTGGGTGGCCCCGTTGTTGCGTCGCTGCGCGTTCTGTACCTGCGTCTGGCCCAGGTTCTGCCTAGCATTTCCTCACCCCCCTCGCCCGAAAGCCCGCAAAGGCCTGCAGAGGGCCCCAGCCTCTGAAGGATTCTGGCATAGTCTTGGAGCGGAGCACAGAATCGGTTTGTTTTCACGCCGAGAATGCGGTTCCCCGTCATCGACAGGTCACCGTCCCCCCACCCCCCCAACCCTGCCTAGAGCCTCGGCGCTTGTTGCTTGCTTTGCTTCGCTTGCAGCTGTAAAAGTGGGCTCACCACCACGGATTCCGATTCTTCGTGGGGGGGGGGGGGGGGGG
>JAIMZG010001325.1:0-21355 GCA_020466075.1 Colletotrichum coccodes
CCAGGCTCTCGGCTTCCTCGCTGATATCCTCTTTATACTGGCCGTATACTCTTGCGCCAGACCGATGCAGCCACGGTTGACGCTTAGTCTTTTCGGGCACGAGATTGCCTTTGAGATTTCCCTCGGCCGACTTTTCCACGCCTCAACCAACACCCCCAGACCAGCCCCGCCCCCGTCACACCACGAACTCCCGGCGGTCTCGCGCGATGACATCCGGGGGGTTGTCTCTCCCATTTCGCCGCGAATGTCTTCCCCCCAGAGCATGACAGAGCCTTCATGGCAAGACCCCGCCACCCATTCGGATACTGCAGCGTCTCCGTGGCCAGCACCCTTGGCACACCGGCATAATCAGCCACATCAGCAGCCGCCCAGGTCACCGACATCCCCTTCGCACACTCGGGAATACAAATACTACTAACACCGAGTGTGGCGGCATGTTGAACGCTATGAAACAGTGCCGAGCTGGGAAGGTCCAGTGACGTCTGTCTTTTGGGGGTCTAACGGGAGGGTACGGCAAACGGCCTCCACGACACGACGTAACGAGATGCAATTGAACTGGTGTTTATCGTCGGAATGCGTCGACGAGAGGCGTTTGTATATCCGTTGGAGTTAAAGGAGAACGGCGTTGGCGTTCTTTGGGCCCTCGTGTAATCAGTTCATTCCAGGTGTTCCATCGGACAGTGGGTGGGTGGGCAGGCAAGACGTGACCTCCGGACACGCATATAGGCCCCTTGAATGGCTAAAATCCCTTCCATTACCGCATCGACGAGGACTGTGAGCGGGGAAGGGCAGAGGGCCGGGGATACTACCGAATAGCGAGTAATTGTTCTGACGTAATGCCAGACACGAGTCCTACGCAGCGATCCCCTAGTCATATACCACAACCCTACAAGCTTCGACTCCCTGTCCAGGTTGGCCGTCTCCATCAAATCCTTCTTGCTTCATTGTCTTTCATGCTCAAGTTGAATCAGTGGGCCTTGCAAAGGGCATCACATCAAATGAAGAAAAGATTCTAGAGGTCAAGAGGGGACCAAACGGCCTTGGGAACAAATGTCAAGTTCAATGGTGTCATGCACCTGATTTCTTGTTCGTGCTATACACCCTCCAGGACATTGCCAAAGTCCTCCCAACCTCCCAGCGCAAGCGTGTGCTGTGCGTTTACCCAACCGACCTCACGGTCCCGTGTATATACATGACGACGCCACAGGGCATTCCGAGCCCTCATCAACCAGACCAAAACCTAACTGAAAAACATCATTTATCCCCAACACCTTGCAGGAAAGAAAACTCATGTAAACAGACCTCCTTGCGGAGGGAACAACGCCTGTGCCATCCGAGGGTAGAAGTGGCCTCTCCAAATCGTCACACGTGACTCCCTTTTGATCCAGAGGACTTCGCGTCCAAAACGTGGCTGTGTCTATGTACACCTTTCAAAACCTCGGTTACACCACCGAGGCGTTCAGCTCGTGGTGTGTGAAGTGCTGTCACCGCAGTTCACTGAGCCATGTGAAACGTATCTCCACCGACTGACTGTCGAACGATATAGAAAACAACAAGAGGAATACTGAAAGGGAGAAAGAGAACCGAAGAACGGACTACAGAAAGAGATTCGTTGGGCGCGTCTGGTACCTAGGTGTTTCCACCAGGCTAGCATCCGTCAACCATCTTGTGCTGAACATGACGTCATCGTATGATCGCCATGGAAAGAAAGTTATCCATTTTTTTTTTGTTGCCGTGTTTTTCTTTTTCTTGTTCGACATTGAAGATCACATGGTGGTGGTGGGCGATGTTGGGCAGACTCGCGTCATGCATCGGGCCAAATCAGCCCAATGAATGCCTGAGCGCGGCCCAACAACGATCCCAGCCACAATAGGGGCAAGACTGTGACACGAACGAGGAAATAATTCAGGATTAAGAGAATTAAATCAGGGAGATTCAAGACATCTCAATTAGTAGGCGGTGTAGCCGTCGAACCCTTCCGCGAGCGGGTCCTGGAATGTGGTTGGGGTGACGGTGTTTGAAGACGAGATGGAGAAAGCCGTCTCGTGCGACAGGCCGTTCATTGGCGAGTTTGAAGTAAACGGTGAGAATGCGAATGCTTCTGATGCGGACGAGAGCGGCATATTGGAGACGGCCAGGAAGGAGGCCTGAGACGTATCAATAGCCGCCAGTTCGGGCATATGGTAAGACGTCGTGAACCCCATGTCGTAAGCCATGTTCTCGCCCATGTGCCCAAGGGACAGGTCCATCGACATGGAGGGGTCGAACTGTGCGGCCTCTTCCTCGTCCTCTTCCCGAGCCTCAGCCTCAGCGGAGTCCTCGTCGGCAGCGACAAACACCTCCTCCATCCACTGCTTGAGCTCGTTCATGGGAGGCCAGTCACCACCACCCTTACCGCCGCGCTTCTCCTCGTCGTCGCCCCTCTTGTTCTTGCCGCGGGGGGTCTTAGGCTTGAAGTGAGTGCGGCGAAGATGAGCCGCAGCGTTGTAGTAGGCGCCGTATTGCTTGCGGGCGACACACTGCTTGCACTTGGAGAGGGGGTTGATGGCCTGGACGCCAGACTGAATGCCAACCGTTGCAGGGTCGCGACACACAAATTTCTTGACGACGCCCTCGTGCTTTGCGTTGATGTGCCTCCTCAACTCGTGATCGCCGCGAAAGCCGTCGGGATGGTCGTTGCACATGTCGCAGAACACCTTGGGATGCTTGGGGCGAGTGTAAGTGCCCTTGGCCACGGCAACCTTACCCTCCTTCTTCGCAGCAGAAGAATGGGACGGCTTGGCGGCTTCGAGAGGCTTGGGGCAGATCTTGGTCCGATGGGCATTTTGGATCTGCTGCAGACGAGCCTCCTTGGCCCGACGCTCCGTATTTGACTTGGTGGACGCGGTGCTGTTGGCGGAGATGGAACGCTCCATCATCGAGGAGCCCTGCGAGAGGAATTGCTCGTCTGTGGGCGACTGCTGAGCATAATGCGGCGAAAGGCTGGCGCCGGCCCCGACGTAGGCGAGGTAGCTCTCGGACTTGACGTTGGGCGAAGTGCCTGTGGGCGGGACACCATAAATGTCAGCAGACATGAAGTCGGCGACCTGCGACTGCGCCGAGTTGATCCTCGCCATCTCAAACGCGCCACTGAGGGACTGGTTATCAAAGCGATTGTCGAAGGAGCTGTTCTCCCTCGTCAAGGGCATCGTCTCGGCGGCAGAGGTACCGGAGCTCATTGACGGGCACACCGAGGTAATCAGGCTAGCTTGTGAGTTGCGGCCATCGTAGGGGTTCAGGTAGTTTTGCTGCGGGGGCGGGATCATGGCCGGAGAAGGTATGCTCTCGTCATGTGCGGCCAGATAGTCGGCGATGTTCATGCCGACACCGGGGTCTGGGAAGACTGCGTTTTCTTCTACTGGCGATAGGCCAGAGTGGCGTCGATTAGATGGCACTCGCTGCAGAGAGGACTCGAACAGCACATGGGGGTCGTCTTGGCCTTGATAGAAGCGATCCATCATCGTGTTGGGGTTATTTGACGTCTGAAGAGGCTGCAGAGGACCCTTTACGACAAAGGGAATCGACTTTTCTGATCTGTTGGAGGCGCTTCTTGACATGCCTGTCATGGGCACGGCGCGGGGGTGCTGCTGTGACATAACCCTCGCGCGCTTCATGGGTTGCGGCGAGTCGTCACTGCTCCGTTCCTGGAAGCTTGTTAGCACGGACGGGGTTTGGTCCAAGACGGTCAGAGGCAGCGGTGATGCATTACCATCATTCTTGTGGGTGCGGCGGAGTAGCCCATGTTGGACTTGCTCCTGGGCATCGTTGCCCGGCGGCCCAGGAGGGCACCATTTGACTGTTGATGTTGGGCGAAGGCATTATCTACATGATAGTCACCTTGAGCCGGGAGCAGGTTCATGGGATTGCTCTGGGCGGCTGGTGCAGATGCACGCTGCTGAAGAAGAAGGTTGTGGAGGTTTTCCAGCTCTTTCTGCTTCTGTTGCATCTGCCGCTGGATCTCTTGAACGTTCTGGTAAGGATGGCTCATGTTGAGTCAAGTCAATGTTGAACAGGCGGGGGTGTTGAGCGAAGCTAGGGTGGGGTTTGGTATGGTTTGGTTCGTGCTGAGGTGCGAAGCGCGTCGGGCCTCAACTCAGTTCAGGAACTCAGGGCTACCCGAGTCAAGCCGGGAGGGTATTCGAGAATGGTGGATGAGGTGTGATGTGACACGATATTGGCGCTGCACCCTCGTTGTTCCTTCTCCAGCGCATTCAAGGACCCCCGAGTGACGAAGGTGGAAACTTGGCGGGGATATTGTCTGGAGCAGAGACAAGGCGAGGCGTTTTGTTGGCTTGTCCTGTTTGCGAAACAATGAACCCGGCGACGATGATTCTTGTTTCTTCCGTCGAGACTCTTGGGGCTGTTGGGGTCTCGAAGATTTGTGCAAGCGGTAAGTTTGAAGGTTGACTTGAGGGGCGAGGCGAGGCAAGTCGATGGAACAAGGAGATTGTGGCTTCGAATAGGAAGACGATCGTGGAAGGATATGGGAAGGCGGACGGCGCGAGGCCAGTGGTTTAAAGAAGTCGACAGGATCAGCAGCGCAACGAATGTCCAGTCATGGAAGTGAGGCTTTGCGGCGTCTCCACAGCGAGCTGGTAATGTCGGTGGAACAGGCAAGACAGAGCACGCTAGACGAGCAGGGATGGGAGGATGGTAGAGGGTGGATGGTGGGTGGTTGTTGGTGGATGGATGGGAGGTGGATGGGAAGGGGTGTGGTGTGTTGCGACGATGATGAGGTGAGGTGTGTGTACAAGAGAAGGGGCGTGTTTGAAATGGAGAGATAAAGATGGATGGTGGTCGAGGGTTGGGTTGGGGGGGAAGACGAGAGAGAAAGAGAGAGGGAGAAGAGAGAGAGGATGGAGGGTGTGATTGGAAGGGGAAAGATGGACGAGGTGGTGGTGATGAGCTGGCCGGCGTGGAGCTCCCGCTGTTGCAGGTCTCTCAGAACTGGAGTTTCCGACTGCGTACGGATCCAATGCCAAAGTGCTGCTCTCTTCTTTGCTGTTGCTGTTGCTGGTACTGCTGATATTGCAGTTATTACACGGCTCCTCTGGGGCTGTCATTCTGCCTAGCGGAAAAGGTGCGGTGAGAAAGAAATGGGGGGTGTGGGACGAGCGATGAGAGGGACGATGAAGGACACTATGGATCAGTACGTACCTTTTAGCACTTCACGAGGAGCAGCAGCAAGAGAAGGAACAATTGCAATTGGTGACAGGCACAGAAATGCAGGGAAAGAACGAATGGAAACGAGGAAAGAAGGTTGAAGTGGGTGCAGCCTGCCCGCCCGCGGCCCCGCGATTAATTGTGACTGCTACGAATTTCCACCCAGTCGCGGTGCAGCTCTCCTGGGAAACCGGTACGTATCTCCCTCTCGGATACCCACCAGGCCACCGAAGTTAAAAGGCAAACGCTGGGATCTCCCCGTCAGGCTCCGGTTGATGCAGAGCGCTGTCGTCGCACACGACGTTTCCAGTTCCTAGCTTCGAACCCACCTCACCCTCCGGTCCTCCAGAGCTGGAACTGCACTTCGGCTTCGGTGACGAACGTCCCAGTTTTCCCACTGTGGTATTTTTGGGGGATGTGGGTGCGTGTGTCGAGGTGCTGGTCACCAAGAGGGGGGTTCTAAGTAATGTATGTGGGCACCGAACACGTCTGCTAGCGCGGGTGAGGGCAGGCCGGGGTGCGAGGTCTAATCATCGCTCTTTCCTGAGTCCTTCTCAATGCATTCCGGGCGCTTCTCACGCACTCATACTCATTGTTACTCGATTTGTGATTTCGCCCGGCTGCCGTTCAGCTCGTTGACCCACGGACTTACGGCCCCTGCTGGTGATGGTGGTGGTGGTGGTGGTGGTATGAATGAGACCTGCGCTTCCTGACTTTTGCATCTTGACCGTATCGAGACTGGGCCTGAACCGCAGCTCAGGAACCTTGCCCTTAGCTGGGCTGTAGCTGGGCTGTCATCGTCAGTCTTGCCGGGTCTAATCTTGAGGCTTTTCCCAACCCAGCCTGGTGCTGTCCATAACGTTCCCTAGCGTTGGCCATCATGACATGGCTTCGTCGCGGCAGTCGTCTCCTCTAAATGTGGCAGACGTACAGCACCCCGGGCCGGCCCCGAGTGAATCCCGTGTGAAATGATAGGGAGAGGGAAACGACCGTCTGGCCTGGCGAGGGCCTTAGAGCTGGCTGTTTCTGTTCTGAACACGTGCAACGGGGGCCTGGCAAATGGGCCGATATGGTGATCGTCCCGAACTTTCCTAAAGGCCCGCTCCTTGCGGAGCCCCCTTCTGCTGCAAAACGAGATCGCGATGCGATGAGGCATGCTACGTCTTCCCTCTCCTCTTCATTCATCCATCCGTCCAACCGCCTACCCCTTCCGACCTCATCACAATGTCATGAGTCCGTCTCTTATGCGATAACCCGTCGTCTCCATCCGACAACCTCAACCGGTGAATGACTCTTGGCTTCTGCCCATCATGGTTGAGTTCCGCCCGTGCAGCGCCTTCTCATGATTCTTGTCCCGCAATCTGTCCCAACACGGTGACCATCGCGCGCAAACTGTGCCCAAGTGCGCCGCGCGGTTTTTGCAGCTTCAGAAGATCGGCACGGCATACAACCACCTCACTCACGTGCACTGCTACATCCACCATCTGTCTTCATGGTATGGGAGATCGGCACCGAACGCATAAACATCGTCCGCAAAATCAACAGACCAGACCACGATCAAACTAGACCAGCCAAACTATCCTCGTCAGAACGGGCACCAAAAGAATATGGATGGGTGCGTGGCTTTCGGGAGGTCTTACCGCAGCCCGCAAGCCGTTCACAAACTCTCTGACATGACTCGTCCCTGGCGCCATTGACCGTTAGGTTTACGGTTCGGCGCTATGCTAACTGGCAGCCACTGGCGGATGACAAGAAAGACGTGAAGAAACTGCCTTTTTTGAAATCATCCCATCGGTCGAGGACCAAGCAAAACACCATCACGCTCGATGACTTCATCATCAGGACCGAGCCGGCGGTTATACGGAATTAATGTCCGCAGATATCAGCGAGACTATAGGGACGGAATCCTTTCAAAGCAACTCTATTTCGTCTCGACTTCTGTAACCTTTTCCCCCGCCATGTAGTCGCGTCCTTTCCTCGTCCTTAATTACCCTTTAACGACAACATGGCTTCATGTTCTTTCATGCGGAGCTTCCCTTAACCCCTCATCCCCTCCCCTCCGGCACGTCTTGTTACTCCATTATAACTCCGAAGAGCTTCCATCTCACACAGACGAGGTCAAAGAGCAATTGGCTTTTGCTTGTCTTTCGGGACGAGATCGGGATGATGGGGGAGCCTTTCCCGGTCGACAACCTAGATCCATGGGCATTCATCCCATTCCCCAAATCACGGTTCTTTTTTCTAATTATTTTTTTGTGCGTGTGTGTTTTTTAAAAAAAATCGTCTCAAAAGGTTATCACATTCGTGGCATGAGGGCGATAATTACTGCGAGGTGACGAGTCTCTCGACGTGAGGATGATGGAATTGTAAGTCTCGAATGACGGAACGCGTCAAAACGTAAGACAAAACCAACACCAACACGGCAAACAGAGGTGAACCAAAGTTCGATATACTTTGCTTCTACAAAACGACGAGTCACACATCGAAAACATCCCGAACAAGCTTGCGTAGGGGGCCGAGGGCCGTGGCCTACCCGGCAGACTGAAGCCCATACCTGGCTACCTAATCTAATTGATCTCCGGGTCTGTGCCGGGACGGGGAAATCGGAAGGGAGCCCCGGCATGCTCTCTTGAGACACGTAAACAATTGAGAACGCGGGATGCTGCTGCACGAGAAGAAAAAGCAATAGGACCATGACGATGGTGGTAGTATTTAGACGCAGCCGGACGATGTTGGGAAGGGATGCTAAGCCCAAGGAATAAGAAACAACGCCATAGACAGCATCCGTCATTGTACTAAAGTAATCGACACCGGGACGCTTGGGATAGCAGATCACACCTCCTTCGGGCCCTTTTCAGGCATAAACCATCACACACAAACACGCTTCGCCATGCAGCCTTCCATGTGTACACGGTGGAGGCTGACGTCTCACGGACGCACAATGTGACAGGACGGGGCCCGAATGCCACGACCATCCCACGCCGTGCCCACGCCGCGCCATATTGTTCAGCATATGGAACTCGATGATGTTCAGGCACATCAACCCTCTCAGCCTGCTCCCACGTCCCCTGGTTTTGCGTCTCTGGCACCCCACGCATCGTGGACGCCCATCGCACAGTTGCATATCGTTGTCTCTCTCGAAGCGGCAATGATGTGACGGGTGTGCTCTCAACCCCAAGCGCCTGGGTGCTGGCTGACCACCTCTTCTGCCTGCGTCCTCGTCTGTATCAGCACAAGACTTTGTCTCACTCGATAGGATCCCGATGCATCTCGAGCGGAAAGTCGAAAAACGCCCAACCGCTAACCTTCCTCTGGCGACTTGCATGCGCCGCGCAGAGCCCATGGACGAGAACAATATTCACTCGCCATGGCCCAATCCACAGCCCATCCCATTTCATAAGCAGCGAACGGTGGGCACACCCACAAGTGACCCCGGAATCCGTGTTCTGTGATTGATGCGATGCGTTACGATGCTCATCACTGGACGTATCACGTCTTCCATCCACCCAGTGACACCCATTGGCGACGTTGGTCCAATCACCCATCTGTTTGCCTCGTTTTCGGGGGTACGTACCTCATTCACCTCACCTCTTGGGCTAGGCAATTGGAGAACCCCCCAATGCCAAAACTGCCCACACTCACTAGTCCGTTTGGTAGGCGACTGGCGACTTAGACACCCACTGAAGAGCTGCTGTTGTGTTAGTGCTGCGAGGGTTGCTGAACGCTGAACCGGGTCGTTCCATGTCCTTCAGCGCTGGAACTTCCCCAAACTTCCAACTCCACTTTCTCCCAAATACAGCTTCGACAAATCACAGCTTGCCGAGAGCTTGCCAAAACGAGACTAGCGGTGCAGGGCGAAGCTCGATTGGCCATGGCTCGTTCCCGCAAAGTGAGGCTGCCGCCCCGCTGCTATAAGCCATTGGCTCTTGCGATCTGCGCCGACACAATGTGGGGGAAATGGGAGACAGTGAGAGAGAGAAAGAGGTATGGAACAGTGGGAAAGTGCGTGACCCATCCATATCTTAGCTGCTCCTGCTTGCCTGCTCTACGGGGTAAGTTTCGTCTCGTCCTGTCTCGTCTGCCCAGACCCGAACAAACTCCATCGTTCACATGGTGTCTATCCCACTCGAGATTACTTCCAAGGACATGCCGGACAAGGGCACTCACCTGTTTCCATCTCCAACTTCGTTTCTCCATCCGAGTCAAAGCGGACTGCTCCCAATCCAATACCAAGAACATCTCCAGAAGAAGCTCGAGATCGTCCCGCAACCCATATCGCAGCACCTCCGCTTCGAGAGGGATTCTCCCTTTCGGCTACTTCCAGCTGAAAGTCACCACTCACCAAGACGCCCCAGTCAAAGTTGGGAAAACCCGCTAGAGAAGGCTTTCCAGTGACTCTGACCGCCGGAGAGATGAGGTGTCATTAACCGCAACCCTCCTTGCACATGGACCAATGACCCATGCATCTTTGCGACAATCTCCCGTCATCAGACGGCTTCTGGCATTGGGGAGGAGGAGGGGTGTTCCCGACAGCACCGGGACGTTTCCTTTTCCTTGTGTACGAGCGAGTTGTCTCTCTCACCTTTCCCTTTTGAACCGAGCCGTGGACGCAGCTGCGACCGCGACATGGTCCTCGCAGATCGCACTTGGCTTGTCACCTCATCAAATCTGTCGTTAACTTGCACCATTGCTGGGCGTTGCGCAACTGCGCGACTCACGCGGAGCGACTTGACCGCAGCTGCAATGGGGCCGACATGACAAAGTGGGTTGTATTCGACGATCATGTTTGTTCCCCATTTCACTCCCATCGCCGCTTCTAGACCGCCTTACGAATGCCACCATTCCACTCATCGCCGACGGCTCTTGCCGCCCTCGGAGATCATCTTACTGGACTCGTTTGGTCATTGACCATTGCATGCAACTTTGACGGAATTCAGTCCGAAAAAAAGAGCGCCAGCGTCTACCCTGCTGAGCGCCGCATGGACCCTCGTAATCCTCAATATTGTTTCTGCGATTTCGTCTCGACTCCCCCCCACATCACAGGACCATCAGTCTTGTCCATCTTCTGTGCGGAGGCGGTGCTAGACAAGCTCACCGGTTCAGAGAGGCTGTCCCCATGGTGCATAAGCATGGCACGCATGGTTGTCTTCCTTCGCCGATTGGAAATCGCGAGTGCCATCCCAACGGCTATTGGCATCTGTTTGTTCGTATGCGCCACGTATCTTGGTGAGCCGGAAATGAGAGGCAAAACAAAAGACTGGGAGAGCCTGCCAATAAGACATCTTCCTTCACAAGGCGTCATCCAATCCGGACGTGCATCAAGAGCACCTTAGCTCTTCAACCGCCCAGGGAGTTGGTTATACCGTTCGATTGGGTAGGATGTGCAATGTCTACGTCTCGTCCGCCGAATGGGAACTGTCCTCTCCTCGGCCCCGAGCCGTATCGCAGCGTACCGCATGGCATAGCAAGGCATAGGTATGGCACAGGGACTGCAGCGCAGCGCCAACCACACACACTCATTCTTGCGTCTGTCCAAAGTTGCGGCTTGTTGTGTAAGCCGTGCAGGAGCTGGCCGGCAGCCTGCCGCGACATTGGTCCGATTAGGCTGCCAGAGCCAAACCTTGGCTGCCTTTGACGGCGCTGCTGCGGTCACCCTTTTAAAGAGCTAAAGGCCAATGAAGTTTCCCACGGTGATTGTCGGCAAAAAGCACTGCATTTTTGACCCCGCCCAAGGCCCTGTTTCTGGTAGCGTAGTCGAGCCACTTCGATATGAGGCAGAGCGATGATTGACACGAGGAGCTGGTCTAGCTGCTACTGTAATCAATACATTGTCGTAAGTCTGTCCTCTTGAGTCCGCTTTCTACTTCAATGCTTCGATGGTAAACCACGGACAGGCGCATGCCCGGTTCCCCTTCAAGCTTTTCGACTTGAGGTTGGCGCGCAAGGGCGCCGCTGTTCTCGACACTGGCTGGCTGCGACTTGTTTGCGAGTGAGACGCTTGCAGCCCATACCGCGGCCAAGTTCTCAACAGCCGGAACGATGGGATGTATAACAGTCATAACAGTACTCTAGAGCGGACTTGGCACCAGATGCACAGAGCCTTGAACTAAGCGGTGATGGCCGTGGCCGTAGCCAACCTACCTTTGCTGTTTTGAATTTGCAGGCTCAAAGACTATCGGGAAGAGCCAAGTCCTTGTGGCCACAGCACGGCGACGGAGAGGTTTCCCTGCGCCTGGTTGGTTTGCCAACTCCTGTGATTGCCCTTCCAATTGCATGTGTGCCATTTCAAGGTTGTGGGATGTTGAACTACGGCGGATGATGGTTTCAAATATGCGGAATTCCTCGTAAATGCAGGTTGTACTGGCATTGAAAGTTGTCTAGAACGACAATCTCCCCGCCTTGACGTCCAATAAGCTGCATGAGGGTAAGATACTGAGAGGGCAACTAAATGCGTCGCGAGTAGGTGCTTGACTGTGAAGAGTCGCTACTACATGACCCATTCAAGGGCACTCAAGAAGAAGAAAAAAGAGCAGACGAAAAACCAAGTTGAAGTCTCAAAGTTGTGTTAGATGCAGGTAACATTGACTGGAGGTATCGTCAAACGTAGCCAACTGGTAAGCATTGTGATAGTGATGTTGCTGTTACATTAGTTGATAGGCAGTCACGTGGGATAAGATGCTATCGGTCATCTGTTATCGCAGTCTTCTCCACCGACACAGTCGGCAGAACATCGGCAATGCCGTCTCAGCGGGACCCTGCCGTAGATGACACCTGTGAGCTACGGAACCACGGTAGCCAATGCGCCGCGCGACTGTCTAAGCACCTCCAAGGTGGCCACACGAAGGACGAGCACCTCTCCACCACAACCTCATTCCCTCTACATGTGAGCGAACGTCCAATTACACGGCACGATGCGCCGTCTTAACTTGGTCTTGCTAGCGATAGCCCAGCTGTGCGGGGCTCGTCACCCCGGTTTCAGCATTCACGATGATCTCGTAGCTTATCCCCAGGTTCGTCCGAAGCCAAGAACAGTGCTGACGATGGAGCTGTGACGTGCTGATACGTGTGCGCCCGCAGTATGAGATAGTCTTTTCAGAATCATTCATATTAGAACACGATGCGCAGGCACTACTGGACCGCACGAACCCGCATTCCACATACTCGGCGGAGTTCTCGACAGCGTCCGACATCTCGCAGAACGTCCGAGATGCCACCGACGCCGGCAATCTAGCCGCGGAGGAAGTCATGGAGAGATACGAAATCATGAACATGAACCCCTCGAAATACCTCTGTTCGATACCCATCCTGGAGCCCCAGACCCCAGAGAACCACACCGCGACGGAGCTCGCGAAACAGGAGGAGGCGCGGGAGCTTGCCAAGCGTCGGCACATGGCTGGGAGCTGCTCAACGAGCTGGACGGCAATTGTCTGTATTTCATGTCCGGTTGGTGGAGCTACAGCTTCTGCTACAACCGCGAGATCGTGCAGTTCCATGCCCTTCCGACTGTTCCCAACGGGCAGCCGCCGGTCCGCGACCCTCATACGACCGAGTATGTGCTTGGCAGAGTGCACAAGTCACCCAGCCAGCGACAACAAACACAGAACGGAGAACAGCAACAGCAACCGACAATGTCCGGGGACCCGCTGGCGAACACGGATCTGCAGATCAAGGGTGACCAACGGTATCTCGTCCAGAGGATGGAGGGGGGCACCATTTGTGATCTGACCGGGCGCGAGCGGACGATCGAGGTGCAGTATCACTGCGTGCCAGGCATGAAGGGAGACCGCATCGGCTGGATCAAGGAAGTCACGACATGTGCCTACCTCATGGTCGTCAACACCCCACGCCTATGCGACGACGTCGCCTTCCTTCCGCCGCGGGCTACGAGCGCGAACCCCATCAGCTGCCAGCTCATCCTCCCATCGGACGACCCCGGCGCACAGGCCGATTGGCACCGCCGGAAGACGCTGGAAGCTGAAGAGGCGATGGGAGAGAGGGAGGAGGACGCGGCTACCGAGGAGGAGCGGGACCTGCTGAAGCAGAGCCAGCAGGACCCCAACATCAGGGATGCGGCGCAGAAGGGCGTCAACGTGGGCGGCGTCATCGTCGGCGCGCGCAACGTGTTGGGTGATGCCGATGAGGAGGGCAAGCCACCCGCCAAGCTCGCCCCCCCGCGCAGCTACCTCCCGGGACGCGGCCACGGTCCGTTGGTCGAGGTCATTGCTAGCGCCAAGAGCAAATCCGAGGGGGGCGCTATGGAGGTTCTCGACGAAAGCGAGCTCAAGAAGCTGGACCTGAGCCCCGAGCTTGTGGAGGAGATGCGGGCCGAGCTGGAACGGATTGCCGGCGACAAGGGGTGGAAGCTCGAGGTTGTTGAGCAGCCGGGCGACCCCAGAGAGATCCGGGGCATTGTTGACCACGGCTCGGAGGGCGAGTTGGGGGAAGATGTCGTGAAGGGGAAGAGGAAGAACAAGCAGGTCGAGGGGGGCGAGGAGCAGCAGCAGCAAGCGGAGCAACAAGAGCAGCAACAGCAGGGTGGCAGCGAGGAGCAGTTTTTCAAGGAAGAGCTCTGAGCCGTGCACCTTTCGCAAGATGGATAGCATTGGCGTTTGGGATGTGGTCTTGTATTGATCCACTGAAGCATTACTGAGGAATACAAACGTGTGGTCGCGACCTCGTAATCAGCATCCCTATCCCAGTGATTCCGAGTCTGCTTTTACCGAATTGTTCTACGAGTGCGCTGTCCGAAGCACTGGAGCTGTTGGCGAGGTTTGCAAGTGTATTGCCGATCTGAACGTCAAATGCGCGGGCAGCAGGCGTTGGTGGAACACAAGACCTAGGTGGGAGAAAAGAAGGCATTTGCTTTGCTCGCCGTTCAACATTTGTGCTGATCACGACGCCCCCTCTCCTGGCGTCGACCTTCTCCCGGAGCATTTTGCTTGCCGTTATGTAATACTGATCGCGACCTTTGAGTGTCATGGTCTAGTCCAGCCAGCGGCAACACCTTTCCTGGCTCTTGTCCCCCGAGCTCTCTCGAGCGCTGTTGACAAACCATGAGCTGGGTGGCCTCACACCTGCATCCAGTCGGGTGTTCCTCCCGTCTTCGAGTCTTTGTACCCGGATTGAGGAAGGCACCACGCATTGCCACTTTTCGGTGCAGGTGACCCTACAGCTAGCTCATGTCACAGGCTGGGGGGAAGGAGGGAAGGAAGGAAGGAAGGAAGGAAGGAAGGAAGAGCCAAGGGCACTCGCTCGACCAAAGGCACCTCCAGGCAGAATATCCCCCGGATTGCAACGATTCTGACTTTTCTCTCTTCCTTCAATCTCGGCCAGAAACTTCTTTCTCGACGATTCGTTTGGTCTAGGCCCTTCTGTTTCTGCCCTTCGGCCAGGAACGAGCGTGCCAAGGAAAATAGTATCACGGTAACTTTCTTTCTGCTCCTCACGATGATCCGGACGGGTACAGTGGAGACAAGGTACTGGTCATCGCGCTCTAAATATGTATGCCGATTTGACCATCTGTCTGGACAGGCCGAATTGTCATCGTGTGTCACGTATTGGGATCCCTCCACAATACTCGCCGACACAAGAAAGCCGCACATGGGCGTCAAAGTCCCCCACCACACAAATGATAAGTCGTTTTTGCCTTAGCCGTCACCGCCGAGATGCTGCCTGCCGTCGTTGCTTGGCTGTCAATCAGTCTTGTTCCTTGACAACCGGCAGTCGCTTGCCTAGGTCATTGTCGACCGCACCTGCACGTTCGCACCCAAAAGCGCAACTCTGATGAGCCGAGCCCCGAGTGTACCGGTGGATAAATGTCTCTCCTAGGGATCAGCATGAGCGTCACATCTCAAGCTTCTCTGAGGTTTGAATATGGGTTGAGTCCTTTTGCTCAAGGACACGGGCCAGTTTGCGCAGGCAGAACACTCGGCATCATCAGTTCAGGGGCATAAGCATAAACGTTCTCCCTGAGCTGTCTGTCCCATGGACGATGCAGTTCATGTCGCATCCGGCGCTACCGAGGCCTGCCTGGGAGCAACGAGTACGCCACCAGGCTCTTCGCCCAGAATTTGATTATGCAAGTCGCCATCATGGCACGGCCCTGGGCCACAGAACTGCCCGTATCCGCGCTTCTTCATCATCTGCTTCGTCGCCGGATCCCCATCCCAGAGGTTAGCTGTGGCGGCGTCCAAAACCAGACGTTTACGGTGTCTACGGCGACGAAACAGCCCACGAACGCCTTCCTACTTCCCGTTTGATATGCGACAAGAACTTCTCCAGCCGGAGTGGCGTTCGACAGGCCAGGGGCCGCGGGGCGCTGCTGTAAACCGACGGACCCGATGGGTGCCCCAAAATAACAGATACGACGTAAGTGGAGGGCGGCTTGAACTCTGGTCGAGCTAGCTTTGAGGCATTCCTGCAGCGAGGGATTTCTGGCTGCCCAAGGTACATGACACCCTCACTTGAGCAGCGTCCTCCGGGAGCCCCATCCACACCGACAAACCAACAAAGCGTCAACCTTACGGACGCATCCTGAATGCTGAAGGCACGTCGTGCTCGGCAGAGCTATTCGTACTACCTAGTCGCCGCAGAGGTATTCGACCATGAACCCAGCACTGGTTTTGACCTCCTGGGGATCAAGGATTCGACCCCGGAAACCCGCGGGAAATCGCCGAACGTTGTGGCGTTCGTCTCGGAACAGGCAGCCGAGAATCACACATTCGTGGCTAAAATCGGATCAAAGCATCGACAGTGCCCCCGGTCGAGATCTCTGCTATCGAGAAAGGGGTCCATCAATATGGTGATTAAGACCTGTCAATGCATCGTTTCGTATAACGGCTAGTTGGTCGGCAATCTGCGTCCCTTGAAATGTCATCAATAGGATCTTCGTCCCTACGCCCGTTGCCTTCATCGGCTTCCCCGGACTCGATATTACTTGGGCGATCAACCGCGACCCCGAGTAATCTGCCCGAAATTCTTCGATGCTACCACCATCCTGCGACATTGCATGGTTGAGCAGTGCGGCTCCTTTTCTGTCTATATTATACATTCGGCAACAAGTCATGGCCGGCTGAGACAAATGCCGGTAACAGGACGACGATCATGGACGCGATCCTTCTGGAATTTTCGACACGTAGCAAAATCCCCGTTCAACCACGCCGAGAAGATTGACCATGAGAGCTGATCGACAACTATCCATCTCCACGGCGCACCTACCACTATAACCGTGTCGATCTGTCGTGCATAGGGAGTAGCCCATCGAAGTTCATGGGAAGTTCCGTCGCATATTGGTGTCTGATATGGTTGGCTGCGGGTCCAGGTCTACGGCGACGACCGTGGACATTCCACCAAAGCGGCTACGGGCGGCAATCAGGGCCAGGCGCGTTGTTGAGCGGGTCAAATGTTCCGGTGACTGGTTGCCGGTACCATATGGAAACGAGGCCATCCCGAACATAGTTCTGGCAATTTATCGAAGTTAAGCAGCAGTTTTGAGAAGCGGCTCCCCCGGGCTCCCTGCCCACGGGCACGAACAAACCTCACACAACATGTGGTCGACGGCGGCGGGGGTGCTGCCTGCGTTTAGCTCCGCTCGGCGGTACTCAGTGGAGGGAATTGAGAGATCTTGGCGTGAGCGGGCGGATGCCGGGCACGTCTCCAGGAACCAAACGAATGGCCTCCGTTACCAGAGAGGGGCCGGAATAGCGCCGCACATCATTTTGATCCAAAATAGCTGGAGGTCCCTGACAATCACAGACCTGGGACGGGAGGCATTTCCGACTCGGCTTGTCAGCTCGACGAGGGGAATCACAGACTCGAGAGCAAGCGTCGGGAACCTATTTGTTCCTCCCTTCTTCCTGGCTCGCTTTGTGCAGCTCGTCTGAAGTTGATTGGCCTGGGCGAATCTCTTCCCCCGCATATCTCCAAAGTTGTCCGTCGATTTCGATCACTCGTCTTCCTCAGCTGACTCGACAGCAGCACCACTGCCAGCCCTCTCTACCCTTTTTTAGCCCCTCCTTGGCCTCGAATTGTTTCTCTTTCCCCCGCATTTGCAGAGGCACGCGCAACCAAGACGGTAAAGAAGGACACGCACTAGCGGGACTACTCACTACCAGCCCAGCCCGACACATTTCCTGGCGAGGCGCTGAACAGACGACGCTACCATACGAGAGCCTGCCTCACCAGTACCTCTCTCAACTGGAGCACACCTCACCGACCCTACCGACTAGGCCCCTTAGCTTCCCTCGTCCTTCCCCTTGCCGGTGAGTGGCTGAGGTGGCCGAGAGTGGACTGGCTTGACCGGGGGGAGGCTGGACCCGGAACGCTGTTCGAGTCGAGCTTTTGCTCCACGACGGTCCTGCTGCTGCACTGCTTTCTACTGGACTGCGAACCCTCGCTCCACCGCGAAATTCCTCGCTCAAACCTTTTGATGTCCGGCACCCCTGTGACAATTGTCTTGTCTCTGCCTTCTTCTTCTCGACCGTTCCTTCATTCTCATTGCGTCATGCTCAAGTGATGGACGAAACAGATACTGCGAGAAATGCTGCGAGCAGAGCGGGCTCTGCAGAAGTGAAGGCCGAGTCACCGGGCGCGACCGCCCAGAGCCAGCACCATCAGCACCACCAGCACCACCAGCAACAGTCAGCGCCGACCAAGAGAACAGTATGCGATCACTGTCGGAGGAGAAGTATGCTGTTCCACTCCGTTCCCTATACTATGCTTATCGTCGTATTCTCTGATTTGCTTTCCCTGCCGTCGCATTCATGAACTTTCGTGCGATCCTCCCTCTTCCCAGCAGTCTGCCACCTGGACAGTCCATCTGTCGGCTTCATGGTATCATCCCGCCTTAGTCACTGTCGTTGCACGTCATCACCGTCATCACCGAGAGCGCTCTCATCATGTTCGCAACTCACGTCCCTTGTGTATTCTTTCCGTCTTCGGCTCACTCCTCATTGCGACGCCTGCTAACTGACTCTCAGGAATCCGCTGCGATGGCAAATTTCCCTGTGAGCAATGCGTGCATGCTTCTCTTACCTGCAAGCGCGAGCATGTCCCCAAGAAGAGGGGACCGAAGCGCGGCCATGGGCGGGTCATAAACGAGTTGCGCGCCAGGGAGTCGTCCCAGAAGTATCAGCAACAGCCTGCAGCCCAGAAATCTTTCCATGCAGAGAATGCGCTCGAGAGCCCTACAGAGTATGTACGGCGTCGATTATCAGCAGCCTGCCCGCCGCTGAACGTAGACAGCGTCGACATCGGGATGAGCGGTAGCGACCTAGGAGAGGCAGCATCTCAGCAATCATCCAACGCATCCGCAGCATCGACCCCGCCAAGTTTCTGGGCCGCCGTCACGTCAAATCCGGGTCACAGCAATGTACCGGAGCCCAGAGGCATATTCTCGAGCGACGAGCTACGACCGAGAACGAGGAGCTACTTTCACATGATTCCCCAGCTGGTCGAACTATACTACGAACACATCTACCCCATCATGCCACTCATCTACATGCCGACGATGCGAGATACGATCAACCGGCCCATGACGCCTAGCGAGAAGAACCTGGTGTATGCCTTGTGCGCCCTGACATCAATGCACATGTCTGGCAAGAGCATAGGTGCACCGGGACCGACATCATGGGAAGTCGTCGGTCGCTTTTTCCTGGACGAAACCATTTCAACAAGGCAGTCGTACGATTTTCTCGAGGATTTGTCCCTATCCGCGGTGATTTCGTCGTTCTACCTCAGCACGTCCTTTTTCGAGATCAACCAGTCGCGCAAATCGTGGTACTACTTGCGGGAGGCGTTGACAAACGCACAGGACCTAGGACTGCAGGACGACTCGACATACTACGGGCTGAGTCGCGAGGAGACGCTCTGTCGGCAGAGAGTTTTCTGGATCCTGTTCGTGACGGAAAGGTGAGTCACGAGTTACTGCAGCACCGATATCCATCCAAGCGCAAAGCTCGCAGGCCCACGAGAGTGCTAACGCGTCTTGCGCGCCACAGGTCCTTCGCGATCCTGCGCAACAAGCCGATCACGTTCAAGAGAACGCCATCACTCCCAACAACGCGACATCCCTACGAAGGTCCGGATATCCATGCGGGATTCCTGCAGCTCGTTTCATCCTACACCCCGCTCGACGAATCGTTCGTAACCGCATGGAACGAGGGGTCTGATCCCCGCGTCAGCGCGACCACGTTTTTGGCGCTGCAGAACCTTCTCTCTCTCCCTCCCGCTTTTCTCCGCCCGCGCGGCGATCACCGCCGACGCAACCGCACGGGCAGCTGATGGGCTCTTTCGGCGCATCATCTGCCGCGAGAGATTCGGGAGCGCCGGAGCCGACAGATATCCAAAAGGCAGACTTGCTCATCACACAGCAATGGCTTCGGCTCATTGTGTGGCAGTCATCGATGAGGCAGGGTCTGTTGAGCTGGACGAATCCGGCCGACTCGGGAGGAGGCGTGTCCTCGGGCAGCGGCGTCGGAGGGGGAAACAGCATGTGCTTCTCGTTTCCCCTGACCGTCGCACGTGATACGGCTTCGATTTTATCGAGTCTACCAAGCAAAGCTGTCGAGGTACATGGAATGGGCATCATGGAAAAGATCTTCGAGATCGGAACGTGGTGCGTCAATGTGCTGGGGGCATGCGAAAGCGTCGGATTCTCAACCGCAATGGACTTCACATCAGGCGATATGGGCGTGTTGGGTAGCGGAAGGAAAGGAGCGAGTCTGGACCCGATCGAGTTCTTCGTGCGGACATTGAGTGCCAGCGACAACTCGCGGAAACAGTTCGCCGAGAAACTGCTCACCGCCGCCGGTGAGAACCCAGGGAGCATGAGGACCCAGCTCAGTCCAGCCATGTCGGGAATGAGCGCTGCTGCGGCTGCGATGATGGCGGGTGGCCAGGGCCCCAACGCGATGGAGACGGGGTGGGGCCAGCAAAGGGGAAATGTTGTTGGCGAGGTATTTGATGACAACGAAGAAAGCAACGGCAACACGCATCATCGTCATCATCAACAACAACAACAACAACAACAACAACAACAACAACAACAACAACAGCAGCAGCAGCAGCAACAACAACCACAGCAACAGCAACACCGGCACATAGACATTGGCGGCGCTCCAATGCACCATCAAACTGGCATGCAAGGCATGGGCTTGGGAATCAACCTCGGTACCGGAGAGACGACTGGCGGATTGGGTGGTGTAGACATGGACGCGAGCAGTGTTGATCTGATGAGCCCCTTGGGCCTGACGAGGAGTAACACATCCGACATGGCAGCAATGGGCATGTCCGGTTTCGAGACAGCCTGGAGTCCCAGCAGCGGCGGGACCGGGTCGCGGGAGTTCACAGACTACAGCGCGGGACCATTTGCGACGCCACGAGAAGAAGGACCAGTTTATTCGGACCTGGGAAGCGGTGTACTAATGCATGACCGGATGGCCGCCGGTGGTGGTGGACCCGTCGGCGGCCCCGTCGGGGGAGAGAATTCCATAATGGGCGAGCGTCACCAACATCACCATCAGCAAGGGGATGTTGGCGCTTACGACGCTAGGAGAAGGGAAGACAAGAACGGTGGATATCCAAACGGTGCCAGGGTAGGCCTATGGTTGGGAACATGAGCCAGCTTCCAGGCTGGTGGACGGGATGATCGCTCGGTTGATTGATTGTACTCATATTGAAGATCCGGGTTATAGCACGGGAGTAAAGTAGGACGGGTGAATTGGGAGCATTTTGCAAAATGGGAAAATCAGGGACTATGTTGGATAAGGTGTCTTTGGTGGTCTGGAGGGGTTTCCCAAAGCAAGCATTTACGCGGGGCATGCTATCTTGACATAGGTCTACCAGTGACCACGGGCGTAGTCGACTATGTTTCTTTTTTACTTGTATATCTATGGCTGGCGATGATGAATGAACCTTCATTGATGTAATACTCTCAAGGCCTACCTCTTTCTCGGTGGGTCGCTGAAGCCGAACCTGCGAATCGTCGGATCCTTTCGCACGCAAGTTCGCCAACGCCCCGGGCAGTTCGACAAGTGTCGCCAGCATGTTTGAAGTGGAACAAGAAGCGAAGAATATGAATCGTGAAGGGAACGACAGAGACGTGGGCGCGCTTTCACGCCGCCTCTGCACGGTACCATCATCATCATCATCATCA